>VNJQ01001895.1:0-63613 GCA_008042515.1 Drosophila truncata
GCCAATAAGTAAATGAGAAACGCGCGAATGGCACGCGTCAGAAGCCATGATATATTATGGAGTAAGGTGGTCTTTTTTGGGTTTTTGTACCATTATTATTCCAGCGAGACTACCTTGCACTTAATATATCATGGCTTTAGACTCGTGCCATTGCGTATACATACTCAACAGTAGCAAATAGAAAGAGTGAGACCGCATTATGATTTCCACTTTTGTATAAGAAAGAATGAGACAACAGTAGTATGCACTCTCCTCTGGAAAATTGAGAATGCCAAAAATCTCAATTTAAGAACTTTTTTTCTTGATATGAATCCTTTTTGGTTTTGTTTTACGATTATTTGGTATTTTTTTGAGAATATTTGGTCTCATTTTAAGTTTTTTTTTTAAGAATGTGAAGAATCTTAAATCTAGTTTTTTTTTGGTCTTAAATTAAGCCTAAAAAATCTTACTTTAAGAATTTTCTTACTTATATTAAGAATTAATTTTGAGAATGCACAAATTCTCAAAAGTAAACTTTTTTTTTTCTATCAGTGTAGAGCTCCAAAAAGCGCCCGAAACCACCGAGTCACCCATCATTCCGTCCCCTTTTCCGCACCCCTTCATCTTCACCCCCTTTGGGGTGTGAAATTTCATGCATATATGTATGTATGTATATCTATGAGTGCTGGTGTGTGTGTGTGTGAGCCTGTGTTCGTTAGAGAGTTCGTGCCTCGCCTTTGGCCTTTTTGCAGCTTTTGCTTTTTAGCCACTTTTGTTTGCCTTGCTGTTGTTGCCTTTGTTTGCCGCTCTCACCGACTCCTTGTTGCCGGTTCCTGGTTCCTTAGCTTTCGCTCCTGGACAGCCTCGAGTGCTTTGACCAGGTTGCCAAAGGAAGCGGCGCGTCGCCTTAATACATTGCAAGTAAGTGAAATGTAAATTGTTTTTCCACCACTTTTCTAGCTTTTATTTTTTTGTGAAATATAACGGTGCATGCAGGAAAGATCAAGTTTTCAAAATGAAACTAAATTTTTTTTTAATTTTGAAATATATTTCAAAAAGCTGAAGAAAACGGAGTAAATGTTTAAAAGAAACCCTTTTGGTTTTAGATAATTGTCAATTATACGAATATTTTGATTAGTTTTTTTTGATTGTGGGTTTCTCATGAAGTTATATATATTTTTACGTATTAAAAATTCAAATTGAATTATAAATGAAATCAACTAAAAGTAATTACATTAATGCACACTCTTAAAGAAGCAAATTCAACAAATAATATTTTCCTAATAACCCTTTAATACTTTGAAATATAAATAAGTTTTGTTTTTTAATAAAATAAGGTCGCTTTTTGATAAAACAAAGAAGAATAATGTTTCGTGATCAGCAGCGTTCTTAATAACCAATTTTGAAGATTGGTAAAAGAAATCTATATAGTAATAAACTCCCAGTCAAGTGTTACATAATCTCACTTCCTCAGTTGCGGGGTAGCACCAGGTCGAGGTCAGAACATTTAAGCCTTCTGCTCTCGCCAGAATTTTATGTGTCACCGCAGACAGCGGCGGCAGATGGGGATTTAGGGAAAGGTGGACGTTGAAATATATGAAACTAACCGCAGCTGCACAGTGGCCATGGGGTGGCAGGAATCTCGGACTCGGCTTTTATTTTTTTGTTGGCGGGACGGCAATGTGGAACGTGTTATGCAAATCTGGTCGGAATTGTAGGTAGGATTTGGTGTTTTCCCTGCCGGTATTTGGCCTGCGATGAGCTCTGTTGACCATCTGCAACGCCAGCGGTGGCATCAAAAACAATTTAGCCGCTCCGGTCTACACCACTCAGCACTTTTTGTCGCCGCACTCTATTCCCCCCTTTTTTGATTCACTCAAAATGGTAATTTGAATTGCAAAAAGTCCATTGTTTCGTGCTTATTGCTCCTTTCATGTTTACCTCCGCCACCAAGCAATTAGCAATGCAATAAGGGAGAGCCTTCCGCAATGGGTTGTCGCATTAAAAATGATATCCTAAGTAGATCGTACAAATTGCTCGCAATTATATTTAATAGTTCGTTCAAGTGGGAGCCGTAAATGTTGGGGATGGGTTCTTGAGACGCCCTCGACTCGACTCGACTCGACCCAGTCCATTCCGTTTCGCTGCTCAAAGGAAAAAGCAATTTATCAAAAATCGGTCAAGAACACTCGGGAAAAGGAAATGGGAAATGCGTGACCTTTTGCCATGGAAGGAAAACTGACATGAACTGTTGTTGCCGATGGTGTGTTGTTGTTGTTGTGTGGCTGCCATTGAACAATAATTGCAAGTGGACTTGGTATAAGTTATCTTAAGGATACAGGATAAGTCATTTAAATCAGTCATTCAAACACAAAAAACTAATTGCTAAAACATTTATCATAGAACTTTCTTTTCTTTTATGTATCCCCCTGAGTTAATTGTGAACTGCTGATAACTTTTAAACTAAACAAGCGAGCATTGGGTCAGGCATACGGTATAATAAATGAAGCACATGTCCAATCACTTGTGCCATTTTGTTCGCCAATCAAAGTTTTCACAGTGCTTGATACGGAAAAGGCGAAACAGAAGGGGGAAAAACTGAAAAGTTTCCTGAACTTCCTGCAAGCCAACTTATCGACGGTCTCTGGGCCACAAAACAATCAAAGCGGCACCAATGCCCCCAGAAGAGGGGCGTAGGGCCATGTGGGCGTGGCGGCACACATTCGAGGGTAAACAATAAACTTCAATTATGAATATTTGAGGAACCTAGCAAGGAAGGAAGGAGGCAAAGTGCAGGCAAAAGAGTTGAAACACGCTCCAAGGTACGACACCGGCAGGAAAAGGACAAAGTTTTGCGGCAACTCTCCGTGGGAAACTGAGGAAACTTCGGTGCTAAGAAGGTGAGGACAGGTCAGGAGCAGGGAACTGACTTTGATCTTGGACCTCTCTGTCTCTCTCTTTGTCTCACTCTCTGGCTTTGTTTGCCATTCAAACGCAAATAATAGAGGGCCAAATTAAACAAGCGCTCCTTGAGTTTGGCGCAATTAAATTGAATTTGCTTTCGGCTTAATGGCCATAATAAGCCCGGTAGCCCAGTCCCTGGCCTTGCTAATTAATAATTAAATTAAATCCGTCCGTCGTTGGAGCCGTAAAAGTATTAATTGCTGTCCACAAATCTGGCCTTGGCCAATCCCCCCAAGTGGCCAATAACCAACCATCCAACCAACTCACCCTCCCAGTAACCCAAAGCCCGTCAATCTTTCATTCCCAAAGTGTTGCCTTGTTGCTTCCGGTGGCGGCAGCTCGAGAACCAATTGCACATCCCGGCAAACCCAAGGAGCGCCACAGCACACCGAGATTGGATTGGGCGATAATAAAAAATGAGCAATGCTCCCCACCTCGATGTTATACGATCCGGGGGCACCCGAAGGTTCTGGTAGGAGCTGGGGCTACGACTCTTCCGCTTCCCGTTGGACAACTTCCGGCGGTGGCAGCAGTTTGGCGCCATGTCATATTGACAGCTTCCACACGGTCTTATTAATATTGAAGTAACGTGTTACGGGTGTGTTTGTGTATGTTTGTCCTCCCAATGGCCGCATAAAATGCTTTGGCAATATGGAGGAGGGAGTTTGGCTCTAACTGCACGGTGAGAAAAGAATTGGGGAAACTATTTCAAGCTCAAATGTTAATATTATAGAACACCCACGATATGATCGAAATAATGTTTACTTCCTAAATAAAATCAAACTTAATATCAGAGCTTAATAACTGGAAACTCCTGAAAACTTAATTGAAAACCAATATTCCTACTTAATATCTCAGAAAGAAAACTATAAATTTAACTTTTTAAAAATATAATAAACCCTAAAATTTTACGCTTTTCCTTTCAGTGCAGAGCGCGTGATAAACATCCGCTGACGGTAAGGGAGAAAAAGACAGAGATCCGAAATTGTATTGCAATAAAATGATTTATTTGGCCATATTTCCATTCGGCAGGAACCAGGCACTCGGCGGAGTCCAACTAAAACTGGAAGCGGAGCCACTGACAATGCTGTGAAATATGCCATTGTCTTATGGCACGCGTCAAGGACAGAAGCTGAATTCTCCTTGTGCTCCCTATGTGTCCGTGTCTGTGTGTGTGTGTCAGGACTCATAAAAATGTAATAATTCCATTGGCGAAAAGGCCAGCCTAGACTTGGCATGTGGAGTGTGTTGATAAGACCGCACACGGCCGTAGCAACAGATTTCGCATCTCCCAGGCCCCGTCAGGACCTTCCTCGGACTTGTTATGTCATCCGTTCCTTCGTTTTATTGCAGCCGCAACTTTTATTAAATCGCCATGAGGAACAACCGAAGGAGCGGACAAAAAGGAGATGAGGGCAAAAAAAATATATTTTTTGACTGCCCTGCAAGGACCCGAAAAAAAGAAACGAAAAAACTGAAACCTTATCTGCAAATGTCGTTCGCCTTCCTGCTATTTTTTTTTCTTTAACGATCCGGATCCGGGGGATTGGCGCAACGAGTAAAGAAAAGAGTGAAGGAAAGGATTCACTTTGGCCTGCCTTTAATGGCCTTAAAATAGCCTGCCATGAATGCTATTTGCCGGGTTTATCAACGGCAATTGAGCCAAGCCATTGACGTAGATAAATTTAATTTACCTTCTATTTGGCTTGTCGATTTATTTGGTGAGTATATGTATGCTGATTTTGAAAACGAATTTGCTTGATGGAACAATAACAACGAATTTCGTGTAGCGGCTTATCAAAGGCCAAATTGAGTTAAGTCGGCACAAAAGCCAGCCATCTTCCAACTGCCAAGGGAGGCTGTCGATTTCCTTTGACAGGTCACGGTGGCGTATGCGCAACATATCACGCATACGCCATGGTATCCGAATACACTCAATTCCCGCAGACACAACAGCAGATTGAAGCACGCCTCATCAATGCTATCGCCATTAGGCAATGGCATTCTAAATATGTAGTTTCATTCGATTTCCCCACTGATGCGAACGCTTGCATTTGCATAATGTCCGTTTATTTGCTTTTGCCAAATTATTTCGGCTTAGTGGCCTGAACAAATAATGCAAAATTAAATTTAGTCGCCATTATACAATAATAATTCACCTGTCCAACATAGATTGGAACATTATTTTTAAAAGAAAGAAACAAAAAATAAAATGTTATATGAAATGCATAGAACAAAAATATTACACTTGTCTGAAATTTATTGGTAAAATTACTTTATTATTATTCATTCCTACTCGATAACAAATAGTTACAGAAATTGAAAATAAATATTGGAAATTGATTGGAAAATTACTTCATAATTATTAATTCCTTCTGAATAACAAAATATTTACAAAAATAGAATGGAAACAGAAGGGCAGCTCAAAGGCATTTGAAAGGCAATCACTTAATCAATTTTCGAACCGGCATTAGGGGCATAGAAAAGCCTTCAATTTTTTAATAATTAATTGAGGGACCGGCGGTAGCAGGCTACAGTGAAATTCCAACTGGGGAAAGGTAATTTAATGGCATTTTAATTACAAAAACCGGAACGAAGCAAAAAGAACATAAAGGCATGTCCTTCGCTATTCAACCATTTTGTTTCTGTTATTATTATTATTATTATTATTATTGTTGTTGTTGTTGTTGTTGTTGCTCTTCTTGTTGTAGCTTGTTACAAATGGCCAAGCTATAAATTGTCAGTGCCATAGTGTCCATCATGTTGAAATGCTTGAATTTTTCATCGCTTGCATTTCAATTTCATGGCCAGCCATTAAAATTGACAGTCTACCGCACACATACTCCCTTGACTGAACGCCCCCGAAAATGTGTTGAGGCAAAGAGGGTAGGAAAAAATAAAGAAAATAAAAGAGGCAGTAGGAAAAAGTTCTAAAAAAAATCCTGTCTACGAATAAAGTGACCCAAAAAGGGTTCCTCTGTTTGAATTTGTATTGGTTTCGTCCCTCGAATGATATTTGACAGCATAAATAGTTTAGTTATTCATATCCCTTAAGCTTAATAAATTATAACAGAGTTTCCTTTTCGCTTATATTATTAATCATATATTTTGCTTAATTATCAATCCCTAGGACAGGGTATTGACACACTCGAACCCCTTGTTATTACTCCCTCAACTGTTGTCAATTTTTTGTTGCTCCCTTTGCTGGTCTCACTTTTCTCTTGTTTGTGATATTTTTACTCAGCATTTTTTCCTTGTATCCCTGTTGTTTTGCAATCCAAGCGCGATTGAGTTTGGCTTCTTCTTCTACTCTGTGAAAATCTGCTGATTTTTTTCGCTGCTCGTTCTGTGCAGTAATTTCCCTGCGTTTCCCTTTTGCACCGGCTGCCTTGGCAGTGCCTTAAAAGCATGTTGCATAATTTACGCGATGCGAACTGCCAACTGCCGGGTCTAAACCGGGTTGGGTTCAGCTGATTTGCCTTTTGCTTGGCTTTGGGATTTTGATTTTGATCTCGAGGCAAGGTTCCGGTGGGTGCTCGCTGGGATTGTGGACCCGAAAAGTGTGCCACGCTCGGTTTGAAATGTTTCTTTGCATTTAAGATTTGTGGCTGCGACATCTGCTGGCTTTCAGAGTCAAACTAGCCGTGGAAACGGCTAATGTCAGCGGAAATTACGTATTCATGATTCACCAGGGAGACCGTCAGAGATTGCTCCCAAAAATTGTTTAACTAATAACGAAAAATTCTCTTTCCTTTCTCCCTGTGTAGTCTATAAATCTGACAATTACCGAGTGTGTGCCGGGTGTTCAGGCGATTGATTTATCGCTCGATTGAAACAATTTGATCTGGATGCGCTTGACAGTCGCTTGATTTACGCAAGTGACAAACATCGGATAATCGGCCGGCAGACATCGAGCCATCAAATGTGTCCAATCGACCCCCCAAAAACCGGATGGTTTCGTGATTAACCCTCTACTGGCCCCATCGTCCACGGGGAATTCGCACTCAACGCTATGGCAATATTAAATTTATGCTCGCTAAACTTTATAATTAATTACATTCGCATAATAAACGAACTTAAATATGAAAATGAAGTGCAAATACAAGCAGCCAAACCGGGAAGGTGCTTAAATTGGATGGGGGGTTGGAATGTTGTTGTTAGAACTTGTCAGCACGAACCAGCAGCTCCACCGAGAGACAATTTAATGGAGCTTACATGAAATTAATTTCCACAAAATCAATTTCAATTTGGAATATATAATCTGTGTTTAGGAATAGTGTTAAAGAAGGCCAAAAAACGTACCAACAAGACTGGAAAGACTACACGAATTTCCGTTGTTGTGTCATTGCGGCATCGCTGTCAAATTTGCTTTTAAAAACAAATTGATGAAACACCAAAAGTGCATTTAGTTAAAAGCCACCCATACTTTAATAAAATGTTGTGCTAATGATTAGGCAATAAATATTTAAAGACCTGCCTTCTGCTTTTTTGAAATAACTAAATAAAAACCATAAAGTCTTAAAGTTTTTAATTTAAAATTATTTCTTTGTGGCATTTGCTTAAAGAGAATTAAAAAAACATTAAGAATGGCTTTTCAAGTACAGAAAAGAGTGATTTCTAAAGAAGTTTTTTTTATAAAAGAGTTTTTAATATTTTAAAAAAAGTAATACCCTAATATTCTAGCATTTTGAAGCATAAAATTATATTTATCCGCCTGTGTGTGTGGTTGGTATATGGTTTACACCAACAATAATACAATTTCTCAATGACAGGATAATGTGCACGAGAGGCCTGGCTCCAAGGAGCACACTTACACACAGAAGCACGATTGCCTGGATTAGTGGTGTGGCATGTTAGGTACCCTCTGGCTCCCTTTGCTTCTCGCCTCCCCTTCCGAGGATAATATCATCATCAATCAGGACAAAACAGATCCGATATGCATGTGTTGTGCGCACTGGCAAACGATACTCTCGGGCACGCCAATTTGTAGGCACAAATCAAAGGATATTCCCGCGGGTAAATGGACTTGTATCTCCTATATATTATCCATATTTTATATGCTTGTGATCGGAGTGAATATAGAAGGGAGTCAGCAATAATTTAGAGTCAAGTTTAATTAGTTTTTCGAGTTGCTCATTCGATTGTATTGATTTTTGTTATTTAATTTTAACTTATCCTTTTTCCTATCTGCTGATAGTTAATATTCAAACTTATCTGTATGAATTCACTATTTTATTTAACTTTTTAAGAGCTTAACAAACTCCCATTTATATGTCGATTAAGTGAACAGCAAATAGTTAGATAAATGCACTTAAATTTTAGCCATTCTCAAATATAATATCTCGTGTGCGTGTGCACTTAAAAAATTTCAATGTCTGCTTTCAGGCTGCGAAACCGACTGATGTGGAAAAACAAAGTCGGAGGGAGATAGCCTCGGGGCCAAGCCTATGCAAATGGGACCCAAGACCGAGCTCATGGTAATTGAATCACGCTGCGAGTTGTAAGCGACTTGTAATGCATTCCCCTCCCTTCCCTTCAATTCCATCCACAGGGCCCCAGGCTGGCCATTAGAAAAGTGCACAAGTGGGTGGGTGGTAGCGACATTTCTGTTTGACAAACGGCATTTCAATGCTTTCAACGCACACGCAAACTAGCAAACAAACAAACAAATAACAAATATCATTACAGCGACTTACACATGCAAATGGCAGGCAGGCTGGGTAACAACTATAAGGAACATTTACAATTAAGCTCAAAATAATAATAATGTATTAAAAAAATTAAAATAAGAAGAATTATTCGGTATTCACTTAATAGCATAGAAAATTTGGAATACCTAGAACCTAGCTCAACTTTCGCCTTAAATTTGTATTAATTTACCAACTTTAACTTCTTTTAGCTATTCTCTTAACCTCTGCTGTTTGCACGAATATGCACACTCGAAAGGATATGAAAGCCGGCGACGACAACGAGCATACATAAAAGATGAAGAAAAATTGCATATAAATACGGAAAACACTTGCCACAGGGGGAGAGGTGAAGGCGAAAAGGGGTGGTAGGAGCTGGAGGCCGAAGTGATGGTGATGAGAGAGCTGCTTGGGATTGTCAAGAGGATGTTCGGATGGGAGGCGAAGACAAGACAGCCGCCGCCGTCACTTCGATTGAACTTGCCATGGCGTATACGTAATTTATGCATCTATCTGCATACAGTCAAACAAGAATAAAAAACACTATACAACTTGAATGCTAAATATTAAACTTTTAAAATAACTTTTTTTATTACTTTTCTAGCTTTAAGGCAGCAGACTTTCAAGAAATGTAATGACATTGTTGGTTTTAAAGAACTATTTATTGATATGATTTACCGAAGCTCGACTGTTCGATTATAAAAGTATGTAAAATACATGTCCTTATGTGTACCCTGCATACATATGTACATATATCATTTTGCCTCTTCTCATACATCTTCATGTCGAAAGCATTTTCGCGTTGACAGCAACAAAAATAACTGGAAAATAGCATTACAAAAAAAAAAAGAAAATATGAATAAAAAGAAGGGAGTTTTAAATGGCAGGCATCAAGGCATCAACCTTACAAGGGCCAATATCAACACGTACTAAATCGAATCATATTTAACCCTTGGCACCAAATATATACATATATATATATATATAAACCGTTACAGTTTTTCTTAAATATTGGTTTCAATCTTAAAAATATGTATTTTGTTTTGGAATTAAGTATCAATTAAGTTAAAGTTAAAGTTCACTTAGGTTCGACTACTACTCCTTTAGTTTTGAATAATTTACATACAAATTTTCTTGTTTTTCCTTTAATTAACAACTATTTAACCTTAGGGAAATCTTTAAGAACATTTAAAATTCTTGTCTAAGACGGTTTTTCAGCATCCCAACAATCTTGACTGACAAGAAGGATTTACAATGCTTCCTTGAATTTTCTTTATTTTCTTTCTTTATTTCACAGTATTTCTTCTTTGACATCTTCTTATTTTTAAGGAGATAACAAAAGGGTTAAGTCTGTGACATTCTGCTTACATATTATACATTTAAATTTAAATGTTCATGCATTTTCTATGTTGCTGTTGGCGTAGAGCGAAAGCTGCAACAACAATCACACTAAGAGGAGGTATTGCATCAACAGTCGTAAGTTAAACAGCAGCAGCATACTTACACTGGGATAGAAATCGAAGAATATATTGGATATATATTCAAATATTTGTATCCTTATTTATTTATATAAATTATTTTTAAATATGCAAGTTATAATCACAGATTTTTTAATATTATGTAAAGACTATTCGTATATTTTGTGTATGTTTTTTTTCAACATTTTAAAACTCAGTTTAGTAAAATATAATATCCATAAAAAAGCATAAAAACACTCTCTGTAACAGAACTTTCTATAAATAAAATCTTAAACCCTTGCTTTATAGGCTTTAATTATTATTTTCCTCAAGTGCAGTAGCATCTATGATACTACTGCTCCTCCATCCGTTCCACTGGCAATGCGTAAGCGTTGAACTGCTGTACAAACTATGGCCAAGAAGTGGTGATGGGTATGAGGGCTGTACAGATACGGCAGGGGGGTAGAAAAGGGGTGAAAGTGGGACAGATGATGGGTGCAAGGGGTCGGAGAAATTGGGGCTGCCAGTACATTTGTGCGGTAATCTTTGCATGCACAATGAGCTCTCGATGACGTCGCGTGTGTGTTTGCTCACGGCCTATCTGGCAGCCGCAGTGGCTGGCAACATTTTGGCCTCGCGTGCAGCACAGCACAAACAACTCGAAGTGGGCTTAAAGGAGGCCAGCTTCCTGGGGGTGCGGCAGCAGGTGAGCGACTGAACAAGTGAGCACAGGTGAACGAGAGCGTGTGGAAAAACAGCCGAGGGCACCGTTTTCGCGGTCCGTTTGCACTGCAATTAAGAGTCTGGCCAAGAACAAATCCACGCAATTTTGCACTTGGTTCACATTTGGCATGATGACGAGCCTAATTACACAGGGAGATTTCAGATGGGAGTGGGTAATAAGGG
The DNA here is from genome assembly GCA_008042515.1 of Drosophila truncata. NCBI lineage: Eukaryota > Metazoa > Arthropoda > Insecta > Diptera > Drosophilidae > Drosophila > Drosophila truncata. The sequence goes on from VNJQ01001895.1 coordinate 10,994, forward strand.
ATAATAGTCGAAAATAGCGTATGCTTTTTCTTTAAGCCAAAGAAAATGATATTTTACATTTCTACAAGTCCAAAAATTTGAGTTTCAAGTCATAAATTGCTTTAACATCATAACACCTATGTATTTTCTTTCCTGAAAACCAGCTAACATGGCATTTTGTGGTCACTTTTGAAATCGCCACACTGCCTTAATATTTTCCCCTACACTTTGTACCAATTTAATCTGGAAAGGCAACGAGCTGCCATCGACACTTGCTACCTGCCGCCATAACCATAACACAAAAAGAGGCACTCAAAGCGCTCATAAAACACTTACACTCAGTGCCACCGACCCCATACTCACAGTCACACTCAGACGGTTTCGCAAAGACACACACGTGCGCTTTTATACACTCATTGTGGAATGGGTATAATTAAATATGAAAACATATGTTTCCCCTTTGCTTTTCACAAAAGCCCGGGACAAAGTCAGAGGAAAATCAATAAGGACTCCGATCCCGGACCAGGGCCATTGAATTCGCCATTTATTTACCATATTTATTACGGGCCAACAACTGGGTATGACTGGGCGTGGTCACTGGCCAGTACACTGGATAATTTGTATTTAAGTAAGTTAAGTAAATCAGTTGACGAGTCGGCGAACGAAAATCGTCAAATATTTATAAGCTCCACGTTGAGCTTGCTACAAATTTTACGACAGAGCGCCCCGGATAATGGAGGGGAAAGGGTCTTGATATTAAGGGTGGCGGCCTAGTGGCATTGTCAATTATGGGAATTATGAGCAGTGAATGCGTCAGAGAATACCGGCTGTTGGAGCTCATCCACCGCCAACTTCCTGCCTACCCACTTCTCTCGTTCTCCACGGTGCTCCCTTGGCAATTGCGTCAGCAGTTAATTTTTATGTATTTTTAAAGCGCTGCCATATACCCCGTCCCCTGTTTACGGGCTTAATAAGTAGGCCCCGGCAGATTAACGGCCGTAAGCGACAAGCCGGATAAATATCTCGGGAGCGACTCGAGCACTCGATACAAAATTTATGCACTTCACTCGAGTGGCTGTTCTTCAGCAAAGAGAAAGAAAATCATTTTAAGACAACACAAGAACATGCAAATAAAAGAAAGTCGACTTGGTTTTGCAATGTCGGTCATATTTTTCTTTTTCTTTTGTCTTGGTTTTATTAACATTTATTTGAAGCATAAGTGGATATATTGAGGAGAAAGATTAAAGCTCTAAATCACAATTTGAAATATTGAATAATATGCATAAAGAAAGACTACCGAAAGGCATCTGTTCAATCAGACTAAATATTGATCAAATAAATTAAGTTCTTTTTTATTTTAGAATTTCTTTTACAAGATCTTAAGTCAGGATTATCAAAGAAGTTTTGCTTCTTATGACCAAAATTGGTTCCATACAGCTTAAAGGAAACATAAAATACATTTAGAAAAATTTATATATCTCATCACCAAGCTCAGATAACATTATATATATAAATAACATTGTTAACTAAATAGAAATACTACTACTACAGAAATCAACCTATCTTTAAACCCTTAATAACAAATTAATAAGCATTAAATATACCCTATATACCCAGACACTTACCCAAGTAATAGGTATTTGGTAAAGAAAAGAAACCAAAGCCAAGATCATGCTCGACGCATTGAGGAGTGCACTCAGCACGGGCACTGGGATAAGTATGATGATGAGCGTGTTGTCGATATACTGAGATAAAGCCATCGACTTGTTGTTTCCCTTGTTGCTGTAATGTATTTCTTGTTTTTGTTTTTGCTGCAGTATGTGTTCGCTTAAGTTCATGCACAGAAAATTACAAAGAACCAAAGGAGGACTGTGCGTCCTGGCTTCCTTGCTGCTATCTGTATTATGCTCTCGCCCCATTATTGTTTCGCCAGCGCACTCCCCCTCGGATCCGGCAGCTGCCTCATCTACACAATTGTTGCATTAAATAAATGTTTTTTGTGCTGGGCTCCGCATTACGTGCTCACATACGAGTACACGAAGAAAAATCATCTTACTCAAGGTTGAAATATAAAAATACCTAACCATCTATTAAAGAAAATGAATTAGTGGTATCTTAATTTTGTTGAACTGTGTGATTTGTTTTGTTTTATCCTAATTATATTTTTTTATATATAAAGGCAATATTTTTTTCTATGCACATAAGAAAGCATTCCAGCAGAATGGCGGGAGAAGCCTTCCAGGCACAGACGTTGATAGATTTCCCTGCATGGCCGACACTCCTGGGCGAAGGATACGGAAATGACTGAGGGAGGGGTGGCGTTGTGGCGGAAATTTAGAAAGCTCAAACATACACCCACCCACCCACACACACACACACTCGCTGGTGATGTTTGCGGTGTGTGCAGTGCGTTTTAATGAGTTTTTTGTTCTGCCGTAATTATTTTTGCAGTCTGTTGTACTAGCACATGCACAAATATCCCCGAAGGGCCGACTAGCAATCAGGTCCTGAGCCATTTTAATGAAAAAATGTTAAATGCAGAAAATGCAACATATTCTCTCTGGATTCCTCTAGGTTTCATTTAGATTACAAATTAATGTCCCAAGAAATGAGATGAAAGAGCATAAGAACGTATTTTACTTTAAATAAATTGGTACATTTCCATCTATTATAAATAAAATCAATTTTACCAATGATTTTTATTTACTTTACTAATCCTTGTAGAGAATTTCTCGCTTAACAACACACGTTTTCATTAAATAATCTCTTAGATTGCTTGAATAACTCAAGGAATCTCTTCACTTTAAATGAAACAATTTAATGCATTACAAATTCCTTGGGAAATATCTTTGAAAAGAGCTTTTCATAGCATAGCAATCAGCAAATTGGAAGCGAAAATGCCAAATGCAAATGCAAATGCCCAGCGATTAAGGCTGAAACTTCGGCATTAATCGCCTCCACATGTTCGACTGTGGCATTATGTTGTTGCCATTCCATATTTACATTTGTAAAATTGGAGCGCCACAAACAAATCCTCAGTGTCTCCTCCTCCCGCCTGGTCCCATTATTATTATTATTATTATCGGTGGAGCAGCCAACTGGCAGACTGTCCAACCACCTGACATCCCTGCCATTGTTTACATTAATTTGATTTAAAATGCAACGCCTGCGAATCAAGCTCCTGCTGCAGTCCCTTGCTAAGCTGCCAACTGTAAACAATTTGTGATTTGCGGAATTCGAGGCCATGACGCCTGTTGGGTTAATTAAAATGTTATTAAAGGGGCGGCTTTTCACGAGAATTTGCCATTTCCATGACAGCATCGCGTTGCGTATACGCCATGTATGACGGCATAAAAAGCCAAAAATGAGATCAGTGAATGTAACGCCGCAGAAAGTGAATGGATTTATTAAGCTTTATTATCATAATTTGTAAACTCTTGAAATTAATATTTAAAATTTATATTATGAAATAAACAAGGAATATTTTAATAAGCTTTCAATTCAAGGTCATTACATTGTTCTAAAAATAATTACATATATTAAAAGTTTGGTCATATTTCCCAAATTAGAAGTAAAAACTTTTAAATAAAACTACACCATGAATTTGAAATGTTTATTAGGAATTTGTACAATTTTGCCATGGTTTTGGGAATGTATAATTCCCACCACTTACTTTCCTATTTTTTTTTGTATGCAAAAATAACAGCAATGATTAAATACCATAAAGGGCTGTCTGTATAACGAGCAACACTAAGTCTTAATACCCATTATAAAATGTTGTTTGTTATGCTTATTATATTTCGTTTGCGTAAATATTTTGACCGCCATGGGTAAACATATGCGCACACAATGAATTCGTGTGTGTACTCTACGTGGTTTTTTCTGTGCAGCATTTAATTCGCTTATTGTGGGAGAATTATTGCCCCGGTATTGACTCAGCGAAATGTACTTTCCCTCTTTTTTTGTTAACAGTTTGCTATGGAATATAAACTAGCATACTTAATGTAGGGTTTTAAAGGTCGGACATGTGTATAGTGTTTTAATTGCAGCGTTTACACGCAATTTCTTATTACTCATTTAATTCGATCAATTTGCTTGTGCAGCAATTTTGTTTTATTTACACACAAACACACGCAGACCTGAGATCCGGTGAGGTCAGGGAAGGCTATTTTTATGCTGTTGTTGCTGCTGCAGTGGCGTTAAATTTTTGTTTTCAATTTTCAACACTTTTAATAGCCAATTAATTAAACGGGCAAACAGCAACAAACGACTATCTACACAAATATGAGCGGGCAGAGAGAGAGAGAGAAAAGTGTATAAAGAAAATGTGTTTTTAATTATATTTAAAGCAAATATTTAACCAAAAAACTAATATTTGTTAAAAGAATGTTAGAAAAAGTAACACAAGCTTTATAAATGATATTGTTAACATGGAAGTTCTTTCTTTAAGGTTTTTAAATTTCATTTAATCAAAGAATAAGTATTCATTCTTTTAAAATGAATGTTTCATTGTTAAATATATAAAATCTCAACTTCTTCTTCTTGAATATATAATTACAAATTATAGTTTTGTTCAAGTTTCAGTGTAGCCATGCATAAATATACACAAGAATATAACTTTGTGCGGCGTATGTGTTCCTACCATAAATATAAATTGAAAGAATTTTCCCGTCGGCTTTTGCACATGAACCAAACATTTTTATAATTGCTGGCCGAGCTTTTATTATTCCGCCGCCAGCTGCTCGCTTCCCAGGCTACAACCTGGTACACCTCGTCCACCTGCCACACATCCCATCTCGCACTTCCACCCTCCAGCTGGCGACTAGTTGTGAGGCAAGGAACTTTTCGCTATCGCGGCATGCATAAATCATCGACCTACTTGACCCTTATAATTTATGCTGGCTAAAACAATTGCTAAATAATGATTTTTTAAACAAAAGCCAGCTAGTTGAGCCTGCTAGCCAGCCGGGAAAATTGTAAATTATGAATGCGAATGGCGAGAGTCAATTAAGAAAATTACTATTTATGAGGCTAACATGACAAACATTTGGGGGGCTGGGGGGACCCCAGGAGATTAGTGGTAATTTGCAGTTTATCCTTGGCCCCTCCAGTACCGCTCTTGTCAAAGTTTTGTATTTATATCTACGCATGAATAATTTAGGCGTCAAGAAGGCCCCCAATGTCCGGACCAAACTTGGTTTCTGGTTAATGAGTGAGCAAGATACTCGTCCTCGCCCATGCCCTCGGGTTGTTTCCCTCCAAGTTTCTGTGTTTTAGGTGTTGGTTATTACAAGTTATTAGCATGTGCCAAACGCCACACAATTTCATCTTTGTTAAATATTTAATTTTAATGAATTAGGCAAAAACAAATTAGTTACTAGATTTCCCTACAATTTCCCTAAATTTCTCTATTACATATTTACAAGTTTAAATTTAAAGCGTTCGCTTCGGATGTGGCTAATCGATGGCAGGCTTAAAATAACTTCCCCCCGAAAATGTAATTAAATTATAGGGAAAAGACAACAAGTGGCACATATAAAAGCCCGAGGGTTGACAGCAAGTTAGCCGCACGAAAAGACTGCGGTCAACCCTAAACCTATACGCATATAAATTTATTTATAGAACGAGTACACCAACCCAGACAACTTTTGTTGGTATTGTGCTTGCCACACGGGGCGTATGAGCAATGAACTACTTCAAAAGGATGTCAAGCGGTCATCAATTCGACAATGGCCGTGCACACATTTCTTTTCTGATTCCAGTCCAAGCCAAGGGCGTAACCTTTCTAAAATGACTTTTGGGCGTTACCAGGGGCAACAATTAAAAACGAAATCTCATATATACACATAAGCTAACCCCAAATGTCGCCAGGAAAAGGGCCTGGAGCGGCTCACTGATGTGGCAACATTTGTCAGGATGGCGTCCAGTCCCTTAAAAAGGTAGCCCTGGCAACGCACAGAACTCAACTTTCACATGATTAACAGGGAGAAAAAAGGTGAAGGCAAAATCTTAAAGGGAAATTGGTGGCAGGTGTGACAGGTGACAATTTAATAACAACTCGCCAGCCACCAACTGACTCACTGACGATTCGCATTCATATTGAGACCGGCGAGGCAGCATCTGGGCCGACAATCAATCAAAAAGTTGCCAAAAAGTATATAATTGAATGCTTTTGTTACTTTCTGCGAGGGTAACTTGAATTGATTCGATTTAAATAAGCCAGGAAGGGAATAAGTGAATAAGAAACAGGGGGACTTCCCTCTTTTGGTGTATTAAAATTAATATCTAAGAGGATAAATGAGAAATTATCACTGAGTAAGTAAATTTCTTACTTAAGTGATGATTTAAGAGAACATAAATTTTAAATTTAACTTTTTCAAGTGTTATTTCTTAGTTCTACAATATAAAAATATAAAACGATATAGAAAATAAATACTCACACAATGAGAACAGCTCCTGTTCCTCCTCTAGCTCTGCATTCGTTACAGCTTCCATTTCCGCTTCCGCTTCCGGTTCGATCTCCGACTCCTGTTGGCCGTCGGGGATTGGCTGTCACTATGTACTGGTCGAGTCGCCGATCGGCGAGGCTATGTTGCTATTGCTATTGCTATCCGAAGCGGAGAGGGGGCGACATATGCCCAGACGAGTGGGACCCGGCGGCATGGACTTCAGAATGGCCACCGCCTCGTCCAGCTCCAGGCCCTGCAACAAGCGATCGCCGACGCTCATCAGGCGGTCGCCCGGATATATCTCGTTGGTTGCCTCGGCAGCACCACCGCGTATCAGGCCACGAATCACGATCACACTGCCCTCAGAGTCTAGGGGATCCTGGTAGTCCAGAATGGAGAAGCCGAAGCCATGCTCCGTCTTCTCAATATCCACGGCGGTCACTTCGCAGCTCCACAGGGCGAGGCCCGACACGTTCTCCAGCGACTTGGAGCGCCCTCCTCCAGCTCCATTTCCACCCGATCCGCCAGCTCCGCCGCCTGCATCCGTCAAAGTCGCCGTGCTGGACGTGTACAGCGAGCTCTCCGACTGGGCCTTGCTCAGCAGATTCTGGAGGCTCTGGTGACCACCGGGCAGGAGGCTGCGCGTTTCGAAGGCCTCCGGATTTTGCGACGTGTTTATCACCGACGGAACGCGAGTGCCCCGGGCACACACCAACTTAACGCGGGCCGGCAGCTCTTTCAGAATCTTGACCACATCGATGTGGCGCAGGCCCTGGAGCTTGTGCTCGTTCACCTGCAGCAGCTCATCGCCCGGCCGCAGGATTCCCTGGCGGCCAACCGGCCCGTCGGCGAGTATGGAGCGTATATAGTGATGCGGACGCTTCTCAATGCCGCACTCCACGTCCACGGTGCCTTCGAGGCTGATCCCTAGACCTGAAAGTTTATTTATTTCGGCAACTAAAATTTCACTGTCGGGAAACTCACTTTTCCAGGCCACGCGCAGGGAGGCGGCGGTCGGGCTGGGCGCCCTAGCAGGCGCCTCGTTCGTGGGCGTGGGCAGCTGGCCGGGATCGGGATCGAGATCGGGATCTGTGCCGGGATCTTCTGGTTCCTTAACCTTACTCGACTCTGCCCTGGACCCCTTTCTGACACTTGCCGCTGTCTTTCTCGTTGCCGCTCCCGTCTCCGTCTCCGTCTGCGTTTCCGTTTCCGGCTCTGGACACTGCTCATCGGTGTCGTTGCCACTGTCGTCGGCCAGGTTCGGACTCCTGCCATTGGTTAGCGGCTGGGCCACTGGACTGGTCGTGGCCAGCTTTGTCACTCCGCCACTGTGATCGCTGCGGTCCAGCACGTGCGACATGTTCGACTCCACGGTGTCCCGCGAGGGAAGTTCCACAAACTCCTCCCCGGCTCCCGAAACGCCCACATCCTCCGCCTCGGCCTCGTCGCCTTCGGTGGCTATTGAATCGGCATCCAGCGACTTGGGTGGCAGCCAGCTGAGCGTGGCTATCGAGGGCGACCCCGGCATCGAGAGCTGTGACTCCTGGTCCTGGTCCTTCTCCTGATTCCTGTCCAAGCCGGATGGACCAGCACTGCCCTTAATCTCCGTGAGGGCCACTTGCAGATGCTCGAACTTTCTGCCCCGCAAAAACCGCTCCAATGTGAGGTGAACCTCGATGTCTGTATTCCGAAGCAGCTCCACCGCTTGGTGGTTGGTCACTCCGGACAGGGACCTTCCATCCACGGCCACGATGCGGTCGTTGATCTGAATCTGACCGCTGGTCTCCGCCGCACTGCCCTCGATGATGCTCTTCACGAATATGCCGGAGAGATCCTCCTCCTCGCAAACGTAACCGGCTACGGTTATGCCCAGGCCATAGACGTTCTTGTGCAGCTCAACCACGTAGGTTTCCGTTTCGGGAGAGTCCATGTAGGAGTCGGGGGAGCCGGAGCCGGAACCGGAACCTGATCCCGAACCCGAACCGGAGCCACAACCGCCATCTTCGTTGGCCAACAGCTTGCGTTTGCTGCCGGCTATCACAGTCTCTATGTGCTGATGCTGTTCCTGAACGGACCGCCATTGGGTCTCCAGGGGCAGCAGCTGCAGGGCGGGGCGTGGCGGCGGCGATAGTATCGAGAAGGGCACTATATCTAGATCCAACCGTGGACACGGTCGCTGGCCAGCATTGGATTCCGAGCCATTAGGATTTCCGCCCGGAATCGGTGGCAGTGGAAAGTCGGCCAGGTCGCCGAGCTCCGTCAGCTGCAGCTGCGCCGCAGGCGCTTCCACGGCGGACATCTCGGAACCCTCGACGGGACCGCCGCGCACCAGACCCACCAAACTGGCCACGTCCATGCCTCCGACACAGATGCCGTCTCCGCCACTGCCACCACCACCGCTGGATGCGGCCGCTGCAGCAGCTGCTGCTGCTGCTGCTGCGGCAGCGGCGGTGGCAAAGCTCGGATTCTGGAAGAGATGACGCGACAGTTCTTCCGGGTCGGAGAGGAGCTTAGTTGGTATAATCGGCGCTTGACAGGCCAGCGTTTGGTAATCGATGGCCGTCGGCTCCACCGGCCGCGCCACTATCAGACGCACCTGAGCTCCGGTCTGACGAAGAACTGTGGCCACCTGCTCCGAGCTGAAGCCCCGCAGATTGACCTCGCCGATTTGCAGCAGATGATCGCCCAGCTGCAGCCGTCCATCTCGCTCGGCCACGCCCCCCGGCGTCAGGGCCTTGATCACCACCCCAGTGCTGCGCCCGCCCACAAGGATGAAGCCGAGACCGTTGCCATCGTTGATCAGATCGATAACCTCCACCTGTGACCATTCGGTGCTTAGAACCATCTTTCCCAGCTGCTGCTGCTGCTGCTACTGCTGCTACTGCTGCTGCTGATCCCGATGCCTGCTCCCTCTGCTCTTGTAGTTTTACCAGATGTCGTCGACGCTCGTCGTTGTGTCGTTGTGTCGATTGCTTCTGTAGCGGCTCCTGCTAACATGTCGCAATGTCCAAAATTTTGCGGTGGTGCTGTCGGCAATTTGGGTTTGTATTTATTTTCGATGCTGTTCCTATTGCTCCGCCGTCAAGTGTGACATTGATGAATATTATGATTGCCGCCGCTGCCGATTTGTTTGTTATTATTGCTATCGCATCGAGAGTCATTCAACCGACAATTATGGCCCGGCAACTGCGCTCCTGGCACCGACAGCGCCAGCCGCATCATCCACGACCGCAACAGCACAGCGCACCTGTAATTATGCAGCACACACGCACGCCCATCAGTATGGATGTGGGGTGTATAGGGAGTAGGCGGCGTATACGCAATGTATGGCAGGGTGAGTAGCGTATACGCAATGCGGGGACAAGAGGACTGGGGACAATGAGGTAGTGCAGGAGTAGGCGTGACACGGGCGTGAAGCGGGAATTTAAATTGCTGCCCCGCCAGGCATAACATTCGCCTTTCCCAGCGAATACCCTTAGTCACGGCACATGATTCACATGTGTACATCTGTCAAGGTATTAATTGAAAGGTGGCTTTAATAATTCCACTTGCTGTTAAATAAGGTTCAAGAAAGGGTATGCAGAATTTAAATAATAGAATAGGGAGTGTCGCAACAAAATCTGCAAAGTTTCCCCAAGAAACTTAGATTAATTTTGGTTAAAATAAATCAGGGAACAAATATTTCGAAATTATTTAACAGAGATTAGATCTTAATACTAAATATGGAAGAAACATGGGCTTAAAACCATATTGAGCTGAATATATATGAAGCTCTTTGGGAAAATATAAACATATGTTTATTTATTTCCTATTCACCCCTTTCTTTTTATTTGCCAAATCCTATACTTGACCCATCTGCTTAGTGAGCTGGCATAAATTTTTAATCAGAACCGCCTAGGGTATGCATAACTCGGCATTGGTGTTCGTTTAAGGTACCTCAACGTATACTCGTTTTCTTTTTTGCTCTTTCTGCCTTTTTAATGGCACCTTTTTTGCACGATTTTGTAATTTACATGCACACACACGCACATGGGCAATGGGAAGTTTTTACCTTGCCGCTCACGTGCCACGCATGTTTGGCACCAGTCCTCAGCTCCCTACCCCGACAGCTCTAATTGGAAAATGCCATGCCACGTAGAAGGCTCAAAGGATGAGGAGGAGGGCCTCGTTGCGACTGCTTAGTGCTGCATACTCAGCGGCGCCTTCTTGGCAGCCAAGAAACAATCTGCAATCGAGCGATAAGTTTCGAGCAGCAGCCGGAACTGCCACCAATCACTGACAAGCCATATGGCTAATAATGGGTGTATATAAGGGAGTATGGGTTATGGGTTATGGTGAGAGCTGTTGGAGGCCAACTTCCTCTGCGGTTTTCCTGGTTCCTTCTTCCCTCTCAAAGTCAAGTCAGGTCGGACACAGCTAATTCAGCTAATTGTACAGAGGGCAGCAAAAACGTTGATTTTATATAACCTCTCATCAATAAAGTTGTGATGAACGGAGTCTGGGAAGGTCAATTAGGTTTTTATATAAATGGGAAATGAAGGAATTTCCAGGGAAGGTATTAAAGTTATATTTAAAGTCTCTTTAAGAGGGAATCATAATTAAAAAATGTTATATAAATCAGTGAAATTTAAACTTTGACCTTAGCAATGCAAGCACAAGTATTTGGCTCAAGATATTTCCTTTCTTCAAACGCAATTGAATTGCCAACTTTTACCTAAACTCATTAAAAATATAATTCCTTCCTGGACTTGAGTTAAACGTTAGAGGCTTACATCCTCCTTCTCAGAAATTCGAACTGAAAACTCAACAAAAAAAGCTCACTAATGACCTACACGTGCAGCAGCAGGACGCAAAAACCGTAACCGAAACCAAATCCTCTTCAGTGGGTTGTCGTTTTAATTATTGTCCTTGTGGAGTGCCCGTTCCCGTGCCCCCTTGCTGGGCTTTACGATTTTTGGGCCCATTGTACGGACGTATCTGGCAGTGACTGCAGCTGTCAATTAAACGCTGATTGACTTTGCATTCGCCGGACATGGTCGGGGCACACGATGCGTATGATTAACGCTGCTTGTGTCGGTTCCTGCTTTTCGTCCTGTGCCTTGCCTTGATCCCGCCCAACGCTGGCCACAACATTTCGCTCTTTGCCTGGACTCTGGACAGTTTGTTTGCGCTCAAACTCCCGCTTTGACCGGACACAGAGAATTTTCTTTCTCATTTAAAAGAATGAAAATATTATATAATTAACTTCAGAGTTCTTTCTTCTTTTATCTGTGGGTTTTAGAAATATAAATAAATATTTCTTGTGCGAATTTAAGAAGTTCCTTGTAGATATCCTTTAAAATCAGACCTTGACTTTGCAGTAAAGATTATAAAGTACAATATAAATTATGACATCAACATGGAATCCCGAACCAGACTAACGTTCTATTTGTTTTTCTCTGTGCCAGTAAGTGTGCTTCATTTGACTTGGTTGCGGTCCGACGGGAGTGCTGAAAAATGTTATGTGGAGCGGATGATGAAAGGGAAGGAGAAGGACCAGAAGCAGGAGCAGTTGACGTCCCAGGCCCATTACCCAGGAAAGTAGGCCAAGCGCGTTTGAAGTTGCCACTGCGTTTGTATTTGTGTGTGTGTGGTGGCTGTGCTGGCTGCTATTTTTGTACGCCTCAAGTAGAGTCAGCGGTTCGCTTTCCTTCTCTTTTTCTCTCCCTATCTCCCTCTCTCTCTCACTGTCGCACTAAGGGGACTCCGCCGTCTCCTACGCTGGGCCCTAAGCCTAAGCCATCTCTCTCTCACTTGGCTTGTGCCAGTTTTCGGTTTCGTTTCAGAACGCCGTTGGCCACTGTTGCTTCTAACGCACTTCAAACTGCCGCGGCGCTGACCTACTGAGCATTATTAGCCGGCTCACGGCTCAGGGCTCACAACTCGAGTTTTGGCCCAAGTCCCGACGTCAGTCAAGCGTCGAAAATCGATAAGCGGAAAAAAAAGCGCCCACCAAGAAAGGTTAAGCCCAAGTCGCCAAAAGCGAAGTTCTACGTACCCTTTGAGGGCGGCTTTAAGCCTTTTGTTTGTATTCGTTTTATAAAAACCATTTTCTATGAATTTAACATTCGTGAAATAATTAATTAATGAACAAATTATATTAAATTTACATAAAAATAACTATATAGAAAACCTTTAGGTTGTTATATAATAGAGCACTTGTTTTACGTTATTATTAAACATTTTTGTGTTAAATTTTTATGGATTAAATTTTTTTAGGAAATAAAATCAATAAAGATACAAATATGTGTGTCATAAATAAAATTGTTTTTATTTAATCAGAAAAACAACATATTTTTATCAAATTTCCTTTCCACTGAACACATGAGTGCTAACCGCAAGAATGATTGAAGAGCAACAAGGTGGTATTTTTTATAAACAAAATTTAAACAAGCCATAAATATGGATACAGAGGGAGGCAATTTATTTATTTACTAAATTACTGAAATAATATTATTTAAAAGCACAAATAATTGCAGTTTTTAGAAGCAAACCATTAGTTTTATAGTTTCCCATTGTGCAGGGTATGCCCTATCTTTGAAGTTCAGACCAAGTCAAGACTTTCTGCTGCCGTCGGAGCTCTTGGTCTTGGTCTAGCCGCATTGACTGTGGTTCTGAGCTCTGAGCTTCTAGGTTCGAGGCTGTAGGTTGGAGGTTTCAGGTTGTAGGTTCGTGGCTGTGGCTGTGGCTGCGGCTGTTTGCTGGTGTCGTGTGGCTGCGCCTTTTGACCCACCTAGCCGCCATCGCCACCGACACCGACACCGCCCGGCACCCGGGGCCCCACAAGCTCTTAGCCAAATTGCTGCAGCCAAAACAGGGCAAGAGGAAAGGAGAGGGTAAACGGAAGAGAGAGAGAGAGAGTGAACAAGAGGGAGACAGAAACGAAATAACTTGTAAACTTGCGGCACGCAATTTGCAATTACTTAGCCGACGGTTGCAAAAGGACATTAACGCATGCAAAGGAAAAACGAACAAAAAACAAAAAAAAATAAGGAGCGACACCCCCCAAAAAAATATTTCCTATTGATTTAACAACAATATGGGGATAAAAATTGCGTATACGCGGCATGCTATGCCTGATTTTCTTATATGGAATGAGCCGCAGATTGCGTATACGCCGCGTATTTCAGATGCGTTCACAAGACTTGGTGCGTTGGCAACGTCTAGGAAACTGGTTAGGACTGCGTATACGCCCAATGTTCTCACAGCTGGCCAACATGGAGCATTAGGCAGCATAATTACCCGCACTGGCTGGCCAGTCGATGGGCCAGCAAACGATTTCCGCTGCGATTCCGTGGCACTTCATTCACGCACTCCACAAACACAAGCACATGGCACGCACCGCACTCGTTTGTTTGCTCTGCCAATTTTCCCGTTGCGGCCACAATTTTCTCACATACACTCTTAGCGATTTACGCGCGCATTTTCCGGCACAGTAACACGCCCGCACGCCACGAAGCTTGTTGGCCAAATGATTTGCCCGCTGGCCAACACCAGCCGCTACTACTAGGAGATAGAGAGAGTCGAGAGGCTCCACGGAAGGATAGCAATTTGCTCTCCACGCCCATGCGCATTCACCGGACACATGACTCCGGAATGCACTGGAGAACGAGGCGCGGAGAACGCTAGTCGCTCGCCGCTCGCAATATTTACAATTTGAAGCTGCCAGGCGGTCTTTCATTCAACTGTCAGATTGGAGGAGAGACGCTGAGAGCGCAAGCTCCACCGCACATAGACGGTGGTGGAGGAGCTTTTAAGGGGGTTTGCCGGATGTTAAAAACAAAAATTCCTTTTTTACTACATTTAACTTAAAGTTAATTTCACATGATCTAATACAGAACTGTTACCATTAATGACATATAATTAGTTTCTTAGCACCTGCAATTTCCAGCATACACGCTAAATGCTTATACTGTTTATTATCATTATCATTATCATTATCAGTTTATATAATCATTCTATTTTGTGTATAACTATAATTATCCCATCACAAATCAAAATGTTACAATTTTTAGATATAGCGTAGATAGATGGTTGAAGTTTAGACTGACAACTTTGAGATACCCAGTATTCTAGAGATTCAATCGATATTGTACTGATATGAAACGCGAAATCTTTAAAACTATATATTTAAGATCGGATATATTCTGTCTATATCGATATCAAACAATGTATATATTTTATATTTAAAATTCCAATACTTTGCACTTTCCTTTAGAATAGAATCGCGTTTACCTAACAGTTATTTTACAACTTTACTGTTTATTGAATCCCATTCGTATCATCCAAGTTGCACTACAATTTAATTTGTTATTAGCCTGTGTATTTCAGCTAAATAAAATAAATAAGTATTTTAATATTCAGAACTTTGCTTATAGGTTATTACATTTTGATAAATATCCATGACAAGAGTAACACGTCTTTTGATAAAATTGTATGCAATTAAATTAAGTGGCGTGAAAAATTACTTTTCCTGACGCTATATAACTCTCTGATTCTGCATTCGAAAATTCACTCGGTGAGGATAGACCAAAATGGACCGCAAACATTCAGTAAAAGGAAGACTTCTGATCATTATTTGTTACGTCAGCTATTCATTGCAAGTTCAACACCAGTTCGTCCTGGAGGATGAAAAAGTATTTACGGACTGCGTTAATGTGCCGCCGGGTACTATGAATGCAACCGCGA
This sequence comes from Drosophila truncata, assembly GCA_008042515.1. NCBI lineage: Eukaryota > Metazoa > Arthropoda > Insecta > Diptera > Drosophilidae > Drosophila > Drosophila truncata. Next base: position 26,149 of record VNJQ01001895.1, read on the forward strand.
TGTTCGACTTCACAAACATGACATTTGCTATGGATGAGAACGGAATATTCGTTGAAGGAAATATAACAACCGTGTGGGATGTGCAGCCTACAGATACCGTTTTGGTAAATATAGCTAGCTTAGAGAAGCAAACATAATACATAAGATCCACGAATTTTAGATGACGGTATCGTTTTCTTATTTTGACCGCGGGACTTGGATACCGACTGTACTCAATATTGCTACTAAGGACCTATGCAGAGTGCTGTACGACGAGAGGCAATACTGGTATAAATTCTGGTTTAAGCACGTCTCAAATGTCAAAGATGTTAAGGATAAATGTGTGAAAAATCCCGGAGTATGTATAGTATACTTCCCGAAGTACCTGCGGTTATTATCATAATTTATTCTTTACAGACAATATTAATATTTGAACCATTTTACACTAACATCGTCCTTGGATTTGATATGCCATTGAGAAGTGGGCGTTATATTGCTATGTACACGATTACTGCTCAGGATCTAAATGGCAACATGCGCGATAACGCCGTTTGCATTGCATTACGCGGTGATATCAATAAGATTGTAGGAAAGAATTAAGTGCAGGCAGTATTACCGCTTAAATAAAATTCTTAACTAATGTTCTTCAATGCTGACCCCAAGAATGCCGGCTATTGCTTCTCAGGCAACCAACAAATCGCCTGCGCCTGCTCCGTTGTCCACGGCAACCGATGGCAACGATAAATAAATACCCAGGTGTCAGGTGCGCTGGGTACTGGCTGCTGGGTGGTGGTGGGTTGTAGGCTGCTGGTGTCATGCGGCAAGCGGCAGGCAGGTGGTGACCGCTCACCTGGGCTCCAGTGACCAAACAGTCGTCGGTTGGCAGCGCCACCGCAAGGCAGCCAAAGGAGCCAAAGTAACAAGAAGCGTGAAATGCGCCAAGTTTCCCAAGCAGAAAGAGGAGGAGGTGTAGGAGGAGCACCTGCCCCCATGCGGTGGGAGGTGGGTCATGTGTCAATCAAGGCAGCGCATCAATCCAGTCGGAAATCGAACTCAGTAAACTATTAAAACGTAGCCCCCAACTCTAGGCAAGCGTCAAAATTCATAGTTTCACTTCAAGCGATTCCCGGGACAGTTCTCGATAAAAACTACAGCAAGACACACACAAAAAGTTCTAAAACGATTTTTCCCCACAAGCATCACAGTACACCCCAAAAATAAATATAACGTTAATCTTCGTGATCCGCGGAAAAATCACATAAAGGAATATTGCTACGATAACAGGATGTCGGGAGCCGCAGAAAACGAGAACTCTGATGAGGAGTACTATGTAGATGAGTCCTTCGAGGAGGACTCGCAGTCCGAGGTTGAAGAGCAAGACCAAGAACAAGAGGACGAGGCAGAAGACGAGGACGTGGAAGAGGAGGAATTTGAGGTGGATGAGCTGGACGCAAATGCTGTTCTGCTCGAGGAAAGCGACACGCAGAGTGAGAGCGATGTGGAAGCAGAGTTCCTGCGTGGCAACGTAAGTCCTCCTCGCCAGGAGCTGACCATATCCCAGTTCAGCGTTAATACACCATCCGCGCCGCGCCCACAGCCGCACGCCCGTCGCCAGCAATTGGTGACCGGCCGCTCCACCGGTGGCTTTAACCGTGATCGTATGATGGCCTACCCGAGCTCTTCAGACGATGAGGAGAGCCAGGTGGTCATCACGAACACGGTGGCCGAGGTGAATCAACTCAGTCTGTGCTTAGACACACCCGAAGAAGATGAAACGCCGTCTGTGCGTACTCTGATGCCGGGCAGTGCCCATGCACCGATTGAGGATGACGACGACGACGATGAGGACAATGAACTCGATGAGGTGGAGGAGGTTGAGGAATTCGAAGAGGAGGAGGAACTAGAGGAGGACGATGACGGTGCCCTGAGTGATGGTACCATGGCATCGAACCATGGTCACCAGTCTGACGAGGAGAGCGACGAGGAGGAAGCCACTGATGTGGAAGTAGAACAACTCGAGGAGGATGAGCCAGAAGTCCCGGTTCAGAAGGAAAAACTGCCGCTACCACAGGAGGATCTCGTATCGCTGGTGGATGCCAGTGACAACAGCAGCGAGTATAGTGTAAATACCATTGGCATGGCTGGTGCAGAAACAGACGTCACCCTGGCGGACTCCTCTCCAAGAATACAAAAGCAGGTGAGCCGGAAAAAGTTATAAAAGCGTCACGTTACAGTCGTAACTTTTTTCCTGTGCAGCTACCGCAGACGTGCAGTCAGACTGAGCCAGTTACAGTGATGGAAACTAAGATTGAGGAAGAAAAGAATGAGAAGGATCCCGTGGCGGATCCCCTAAATACTCTGAATAACTTCCTGGACAGCAGCGAGTCCGATGTCCAAGAGCCGGATGAGGCTACCGTGAGGTATCTGGAAAAGCAAATGACCCAGATGTCAGAGATGATAATGAAGACCTTCCGGATCAATGGCGGAGCTAGCAATAGCCAGGCCTTTGAGAAGCTGGCCAAAGCCACGGAACTTATGCATAGCCGGAGACGTGAGGAAAGCGAATCCGAGGTGACATCGATCACGGAATCCGTACCTACTAGTGCTCGCAGCTGTGGCGGAGAAGAATCCCCCATGAGAATGCGTTACCAGCGCTCCCAGGAGGCACTAATCACAACACGACCTTCCAAAATCCCCAGGCCCAAGTGCAGGTGCCCATCTGAATCCGAACTCCGGGAACAGGAACGGGAAATGAGCCAAAGCATGGGCGTGGGCGAGGAACTACTGGATCCTGGCATGCCACTCGGTATGGGAATGGAGCAGGACTATCTCATGGACGAGTGTGGGCAGGGAGATGGGCTGATGCGGCATCCGTCACAGGGTAGATCCTCGGAGTTCAACCGGCGCGTGGCCAGTAGCACTCCGAGCAGCTTCGCTAGTGACGGACGCCAGTATCCCATCAATGTGTCGCGTTCCCGCTGCTCCAACGAAAAGGTTAAGTGAGTATTTCCCTAATCCTATACACAGATCTGCGTCTAGCTTCTATATATCCCTCTGTGACAGTTACAAAAACTTGGGCCGCAAGAGCTTTACCTTTACCAATGTCCAGGTTCGTGAGATTGAGCGCCAAAACCAGATCCTACTCCGAAAGATGATGACTGTGAAGCCCACGGCCACAATCAAAGCGAGCACAAGCTCCATGAAACTAAACGCGAGCGCTCCCGAGGTGAGTTATACTTAAAGGAAATGTCCTCGAAAGACTGATTATTTATATGTCGTTGGTAGCGTCAGCCACCGCCTGCACCGCGTCTCACTAGCGCGGCAGTCAACCGGAAGAAGTATCAGCGTCAGATCGATCTGGACAACGACGTGCTCAAGCGGAAGCTGGAGGCCATTGGCACCCGGCGTTCGCAATTCAAGTGACGCCTCCAACTGTGTTCATTATATGTGTTTAATGCGAATTTACAATAATAAAATTAATTGCAAGTTGAGAAATGTAAAAGAAACTGTATAAATTTAATATAATTAATGTGAGTCTAAAATTCGTAAGCCAGTTGTAAATTATAAATAGTCTTAAGACAAACATTGTTCTTAATCCAGGAGTGAGAAATATAAAATTTTTTACAAACATAACTAGTGCTAAAGTTAAATTTTTTGGCTTGCACAGAATAAGAGGTAAGAATGTAAATTGTAAAATTATTTAAAAGATGAAACGGTTTATAATAATTAAACAAAATTAAGCAAACCATAAAATTGAAAAAATAAAACGTTCTAAAGAAATTCGAAAACAAGTCTTATTTTTACAGGGTCACCTCGTTGATCTTGCTGAGAAAGTTTTCTCCCAAGGCCTTGACTGCTTTAAAGGCAGCATCACCATTCTGCTCCTTGAACTCCTTCTCATTCTGGAGTTTCACTTTCTCGCGCTGCTCCAGATCCCTATAGATAACCTGACCAATCTGAAAAGAAATAGTTTTAAAAAATTTGTTTCGCAAAAGGAAGGTTTTATACCCACATAAACATCGATGGCGGCGTACATCAGCTGGTTCTCGTCCAGCGGAATAACATGCCACTTACTCATCCTGACTTTCTTGCTCTTGTCCATGGCCTTCTTGGCTATGAAATTGGCCAAACGCTCCAGGCTCCAGCGTCCACCGGTCTCACATATCTGATTGCACCACACGCCCAAATCCACACATTTCTCGATCAACGGTTCAGCGGAAACCTCGGGAAAATCGCGGGCCAATTTGCGGAAATCTCTGAAAGTTTTGTTAAATTAGAAAAAAAACAGTATATATATTTTAAATTAATTTACTCACGCTTTAATATTGACGCCGTGCAAGCGAACCTTGGGATGATTGATGAGGGCCACCAGGGCCGCGGGCAGCTTCTTTAGGTTGCTCAACTGGTACACATAGCAGCATTTCTCATCCACACAGATCTGGATGACGGAGGACTTGCCGGGTCCGGTTTGAAAGGAGAAGGGCCACTCCATATCAAAGGCCATAGGAACCACATCCTCCTTTTGCTTATCCACCCATTGCCTAAGGGTTTATAGGGAAGTGTGTTTAGTTTTCTTTAAAAATTATATTTTATATCTGCTATAAACTTACATCACATCGTCCGCAGATGCGGCTATATCCTGGTTTTCCGTGTAGTACTTGATGGCTCCCTTGTACTTTATAAATGGCAGCTTTACAGGTTCTTCTTTTTCTGGGGAAGCAGGCCCGTCCTCGACCATAGAACGTGTGCTCCTGGTGGTCCTGGAGCTTCGACGCTTGGGAGGATTTTCAATTTCCGCCGTATTCTTCTCCTCTTTCTAATGATGCAAGCTATTAATACTGATTATGTTTGCGACAAAGAAGTGTTTTTTTTTTACCAATTCTGGAGTATCGAGATTCTTCCTTTTGACCGCGGCTGGCCTTCCTCTCTTTTTGGTCTGCTTCGGAGTATAATCCTCATCCTCATTTTCCTTGTCCTTCAACTGAGCCGCTTTCGGCGTTTCCGTCTTGGCTTGTTTGAGCGACATTTTGGGCGTCCCCTTTTTACCGACTGCCTTTGCCTGCACAATTACATGAAATTATATTTTACACATCAATGAAATAGTTGTTTCACTGACCTGATCGGGAATTTCATTAGCCTTTGATTTAACGGGCATTCTAATCAAGTATTTGTCCATTAGCGGAGTTGTTTGTAATTTTTTTTTCGCTGGTTTGTTTATTAATGATTCCCGCCAAAAACTTTGAGATGCTGTACTACAAAAATACCGAATTTCGCTACTGAAAATCTACCAAATAAATTCAGCTATTTTCCCGCTAGCAATTATAGGGAAGAATAGGGTTGTGCCCTGGAAAGACTTTTCCGACCTTTTTCGCGGAAAACTTATTTTCCTTTATGTCGATTGGAATGCAGCTCGAGGATTTTTAACACGGGATAGACGAAAAATAAAGAAAGCCCGCGCATTTCCTCGCACAGTCTGGCAGCGCCATTCAGGTGTGACCAATTACCTTGCAGGAAGGAAATCCGCACATTGTCATAGGAAAAGCCGGCAAATACATTTATTAAAAGTTACTTTGATTTAATTGGTTTTTATTTATATTCCTGATTCGCGTAATACACCACAATTATGTCCTCGGCAGTGGTATCCACACACTATATATCCGAGAAGGTGTCCCGCGTGCGCTGGCTGCCGGAAGCGCTGCAGCAGAGCGAGCGGTTCGTGACCGGCAGCTGGGATATGGACAGGAATTTCGTCCGGCTGTGGAAACTTCAGTCAAACCAGCATGTCAGCGCCACAGGCCCTGATGATTTGGACCAGATACCACGCTGCATGGACAAGGTGGCGATGGAGAACGATGTTACCGCCATGGAGTTCGTGGACAATTCCACGCTGGCTGTGAGCTGTGCTGATGGTGAGTGTTTGGAGTAGTCTACCCTCTGATTAAGTCTCAAAAAGTAATAAAAATATATAAATGTAGGTCATCTCAGTTTGATGAACGTGCAGCGAGCTGTGGAAGAGGATCAAGTGCAGCGCCTAGCTCGAAGCGACCTGCTGCATTGTTTCCAGCGCAGCCAGGAGCCAGCTCCCTGCACTGACCTTGCCGTCTACGGCACAGACATAGCAACCGCCGGAGAGGATGGACGCGTGAACATTGTCTCTGTTGAAAATATAGGTCAGGTGAAGCGCACCATAGAGGCGGACAGCATGGCATTGTTCTCGTTGTGCTACGTCAGCCAGCAGGAGCTGGTTGCCGCTAACCGCATGGGAGTACTACGTATGCTGGACGCACGTTTAGCCACAGAGGCGCAACCCAATATCGGTATAATGCTGCCCTGCCGAGATGACAAGTCCTCAAACTTTGTCTCATCGATCACCACACATCCCAGCCAGCAGCACATACTGCTGTGCGGCAGCGAGGAGGGTACTATAACAGTGTGGGATCTGCGCAACCTGGAATACCCAGCCTCCTACATAAGTGCCCACGACAGTCCCATCAATGAAATTGGTTTTCATCGCCAGGATACCACCAAGCTTTTCACCGCTTCCGAAACTGGTGAGGTGTGGATGTGGTCTGAGAATAGATCATACGGAGGCGATGCTAACCGAAAGGATGGAAATAGCCCCTGGTTGAGCGGCGATCGAGTTCGTGCTCTGATCAATGTGGCGGGCGTTATCACCGGTACTCGGAAGGCTATGAATTCCTTTGATGTCCACGGAAGCCGTCTGGTCTGCGGTGGAGATACTGAAGCCATTTACATAATCGATAATATCGCCTAAAAGCAATAAGTTTTGTAAATTATTTTCTTACAATATATAAGAGCTGTCGGTTAATTATATATTTGATGTGTTTTAATTCATACATATTTCCTTTAGCCATTTCTGAAATATAGATGAGGTAGGCCATCAATGTAAGATTGAGAAAGGTATTGGACATTATCTAAACATTTTCCAACGAGTTGAGTCCTTGGTAACTGTCAGTTCGTAATGCAATGCACTTAAATATTTTTTTAAGAGGTTGTCATTTACTTCCACATTTTATTTTAAATCCACAGAGAAATACAAAACAACTTTGACGTTCTTTAAAATGTTATATTTGATTTTATTTCGGTATACGCAAAATTGGCTTAAATCAAAGCACCTGTCTTACATTTAGCCCTACAAACTATAATTATTTATATTTCATTATGTGTTTTATGTATGTTTTGGGTGCTGCTGTGTGGTTGGTCGTCGCATGACTCGTACTCCTCCGTACTTAAATCCTATTTCGTTGGCTAATTTGGAATAGATTTATGCGTGTTTTTTTCAACTACATTATTATACCATGAATACACTAACTTGGAATCAATAATTATTATATTATTCTAGCGAAATGTAATAAATACATTATTTATATTTACAGTGTTGCCCTAAAGCCTACTACATTTGTTCGCTTCTCCTCGATTTAACTGAAATTTTAATTTGAGCATTTTTATCTGCATTTTGGGACCTAGGGGATGTGCCGCAGAACTTGTTATTGGAAATCTATTGAAAATTGGTTTGAAAGGATGCGATGCCTTTGGAGTACATTTTATAATTTGCATACTTTTTTAATAGAATTGAAAACCATAGCAATTTCTTTGGCATCCCTGTACATAATATATTTAAGCATTTTAAAGGAACCCAAATATTTGTTTTATAGCAACTCATATCGATGTGTGATATATCCATGGGATTAGCTAGTTGGAATACCATTTCGTAATATATTTAAATTTGCATGCTTCTAACATCGTCAATTCGATTACCTCAGAGCTAGTACCTGGTAGATACTACCTATATATTAATAAGTTATTCATTCTCCTCTTGTGGATTCCTCAGATTCAAGCCCGCCTAGTAGAATCGCTCGAACTTGGGCGGCTTATTGAGTGCGCAGAAATAATACCCTGAATAGTTTTGTGTGGCTCCGGGTGGAGTGTAATCGCCGATGCTGTAATTCCCGTAGTCATAATTGCCCATGTGGGCGGCGTGGTGGTGATGATGCTGGTGGTGCATATGATGTGGGTGGGCGTGTGGGTGTGTGTGCGGGGGGTGGTAATGCTGGAAACCGCCTGCACTGCGTGGCTTTTGTCATGTAAGGAGGCTGTTGCCCCCACCACCGCCTCCGGCAGCTCCTGCTCCAGCACCAGTTCCACCATTGCTTCCACTACTTCCATTGTTGTTATTATTGCCATGGACGCGCATGTGCCGATTCAGGTTTCCCGATTGCGAGAATCTATGGTGGATGGAAAGCAATTAATTCAAGTACAATTTTCATTGGTAGTTTAAATTTTCTATAATTTTTTCTAAGCAGAGAAATCGTTTAAAAACTGTTTAAAATCATATTTACAAGGAAATTTCTGTGGATATGTGGATATAATTTTTTAAAAAATGCTACAAAATCTGACACTCCTTCAATTATACATACATATATGATATTTTGTTTATCTTTATAAAAATTAAATATTCTATTCTATTTTATTCATATTTAAAGACCATTCATGATTATATTTAAATTTTTGTAATTTTTAACACATTTTTGGAACGATTTCTCAAAATATTTATTTTTTTTTAAAGATAAAAATATTAAATTTCTCTTCAAATGTTTTTAAGACTTTACGTATCCCTAACCCTAGTCAATTATATTTTCCTTTGTTTTATTAGGTAATTGAGTTTGAAAAGTCTTTAAAAGTTCTCCTTGTTTCGTCGAAGGACTCACCTGAGCAGGCAGAGCTTGCACTGGTAGGGCTTCTCGCCGCTGTGGATGCGCAGGTGCTTGGTGAGGGTGCTGCTGTCCGAGAAGGACTTCTTGCAGGAGGAACAGCGGTACGGACGCTCGCCGGAGTGGGTCCGCATGTGCGTGGTGACGCTGGAGCTCTGCGAGAAGCGCCGGTCGCAAATGGGACAGCGGAACGGCTTCTGGCCGGTGTGTGTGCGTACATGGGCCGTCAGGTTGGCGGCCTGCGAGAAGCTCTTGTTGCAGTCAGGACAGCGGTACGGCCGTTCGCCGGAGTGTGTCCGCAGGTGGGTCTTGAGGGTGCTGGGACGTGCGTAGGTCTTGCCGCAGAGCCGGCACAGGTTCGGTTTCATCTCTCCTCCACTGCTGCCCTCGTCTCCGTCGGGATCCTCATTACTGTCCTCCTCGTCCTCGAAAGCGGACAGACTTAGGCCGAGAGCGGCTGCCTGGTAGCTGGTGGGACTCTTATGGGGCGGCGTGTATCCCTGGTTGCCCACTCCTGTTGGGTAATATCCGCCCAAGGCAGAGCTGGATGGCGGTGACGGTGACTCCTTCTCGCCCACGGCGAGTGGAGCCAGAGAACCCAGGCCCGATGGAGCTGGTGCCCGAAAATCCGCCGTAAACGAGTATGTGGCTGAGGTGGGGTAGTGGCCCGGACTCAGAAGCGGCGGATACAGCACATTCACCGCCGCTGCTGCCGCCGTGGAGGAGTTGCTGGGCGGCGTCCAGTTCATCTGTGAGCACTGCATCGGCACACCGCTGCCATCGGCAGCTCCGTAGCCGTGATGCATCGTCATGTTCATGCTGACGTTCACACTCATGCTGGGATACATGGCCGCCGTCGGGGGCGGAGGAGGTGGAGCACCGCCAGCGGTCTCGTAGTAACAGGCAGCTGCATTGCCTCCTCCGCTGGGACCTCCGTTGCTGCCGCCGTTGTTACCGCTGCCGCCTTGGAGGAGCGAATTGCCACCGTGCGATGCCTGGCCCTGGGATTGCTGCTGGAGCTGCTGGTGCTGCGAGTGCATCTGGCCGTGATTGTGGGAATTGGGCGATATGAGCATCTGATGGGGATGCACTGTGTACGAAAGCGAGGCCTGGTGCGGATTTCCGGCGGCGAAGTTATAGGAGGCGCCGCACGGTGAGAAGGGAAATAGGCTGGGCAACGGATCAATGTCCAGGGGCGGCAGACCGGGAAACGTGGAGGCCATCTCGTCGGTGCTCCAGTAGCTGGGATTGCCCGATGACCCTCCGCCGTTGTTGGTGCTCCCGTTGCCACTGCTCGCCGGCGGTGTGGTGTTAATCTGAATGTGGCCGCCTCCGATACCCACGCCCACTTCCACGCCAACGCCCACTCCAATTGTGGGATCAAAGCAGCCGCCGCAATCGAAATCGCTGCTGGTGAGCGAGGAGATGGGCAGAGCGGTGTTGCCCTGGCAGGATAAGCAGCCGACGCAGGAAGCGGCGCACTCTTGCTGCATAACCGGAAACGGAATATGGAGAACAACGGGATCGTGTTATCAAAAGTGACAATAAAAAGTAGAATATCTTTCATTTTAACAGTAAAATTCACATATTAAAATAAAATTTTATTGATTTGATTGATTTGAGGGTTTCAAGAGTTTTAGTTTACGATTTGTTACGATACGATATCTTAGTTTAAAAAGAAAAAGTAAAAAATCACTAACTTCTAATTAAACAATGAAAAATAAAAGGTTAAAGTGGATGAAATAAATAAAATTACAAAATCAAAAAGCTTTTTAGAAATAGACAAAATTTCTAATTAAATTTTAAGCCACTAAATTGTTATAGAAATAAAGTTTTAAGATACATAACTCGAGATAAGAGATCGCTTAATTTTTGACTAAAAAAGATTTTATTAATTGTCCCATTAAAATATAAAATTCTAAAAAATACCGATAAATGATGATTAAAATCTCTGCAACTAGCACAACCGAACGCGACCCGTTTTCCGGAGAGATTGAACGCCCTTTGACAGGGATTCCAGGACTCACCTGGGGGCTGTCCAGCGCCAAGCCGAACAGGGGATTGTTGGGCACATAGCCCGTCTCTGGTTCCACAGGACCGCCGTTTGAGACATCGCACGATATGTACATAGCTCCACCCTCTTGGTCTTCCAGGGAATCTGCGCAGCCAAAAAGAATGGCAACAAAAAACAACATTTTAACCACTGCAAACTGAGCAGAGATGCTCGCCATCAGCTCGTATCCCACGGATACATTTCGCGTGCGGATACAACCACTGTGCGCGCTTAGCTCCGCCCCTCGATACACACGGAGAGACCGCCATTTGCTTTGCTCTCTCGAGTCGCCGGGATTTTGTATCTGTGTTACTGCATCTTGGAACGGTCGATTTCTATGTGTTCTAACTCACCCAGAATTATGTTCAGGAGTTTGGAACCCTTATATAACAATCCCATGACATGACTCCAGTTCTGGAACGTGTGGACTCAGCGCTCGGGTCTTTGTTTCTGCTTTTTCTACGCTTCATCTTGATGCGTTAGCAGCCAACTGCAAGGCGAGAGAACAATATTTCCAGGTTACATTTTGCTCATTGCGTAGTTTTTATTGAATCAATGCACCGAAGAGTTAAACTGCTGATATATTTTGTACTCTGTTCCATTAAAAATAGGGCATGGTGTTAAAACTGATTTAAGAACATATTTTAACGGAATATGTATAATCGTTCGCTTGTATTTTTTGTGTTTAGATGTACCAGAGAAATGCATGAAATTTTAAGGACACGATTTTAAAATGAGATATAGATTCAAACTAGATATAAGACTTTAACGAGGCTTATTCTTTAATCGAACATTGACAATGTTAGTTTATATGTTTTGTATAAAACAGACAATAATATTTACCAATATTAAAAAAATAAGCAACAAGGAATTCTAAAATTGTTTGTGATAAACTGAATTATTTAAAAAGATATTCACTTATTATTTATTAAATTAATTAATTTTTAAAGTATTACTTATGAGGCTAAGTATCAGTATTTTAAGGCCTTTTCAAATTTATTATATTTAATAAAAAAAAGTTGACTTAAATTCCATTTAAACTTATTTAATAATTATCACAAGAATCAACATTACAATTTATAATCTTCAGTTATTAAAAAAAAAAATGTTTGGAACTATACGATTCTATTTATTAGAATAAAAACGGGTTTCTTTTCATGATCTTTTTATTCAACTAAGAAAACAAATTCTGAACTTAGTATTATATTTAACTTTGATAATAATAAGGTTACTTTTCCATGTTGCATGTTTTGATTATTTTTAGAAAGGTGTTGAATTAAACAATATTCACATTATTTTCTACTAACTTTTTGTATCATTCAACTAAATGTTCGTCCATATTTTTTGACTTATTTAGATTCAAATTTAATGGCTGCCTAAATTAAAATGTATCTAATATTTACTTAAAACAAAAATATCTTTCAACAATCGTGATATTTTGTTTAAAATAAAACTATTAAATTATCAGAGAACTAAGAAAAGAGTGAAATATTAAACGGAACCGGTTTTAAAACCCAATCCTAATAATTACAAAACAGGAAGATTGATGTAACACCAATTTATTCTGAGCTAGTATCCTTAAAATATCATACCATATCATAAGTCTTAAGACAAAATGCATCGATTTTTTTAAGATATTAATATGATATCTTTAGTTTGTTATAATATCGTTAGTTAAATTATATTTCCAATATATTTGTGGAACTCCGAGTTTTATATATATAGCTTAATTTTTAGCACCTTTTAGATAAATTCACAGATTTCATGATCTGAAGAACACCAATAATCAAGACACTTCACTAGTTTTTCAATATTTGGTTGTTTTTTAATTTTTAATTTAAAGATTTAAAAACAGCACGATCGTTGCTTCCCGATTGGATATGGATTTTAGATGTGTTTGGAACCGTTGTGCAAACTTTGAGTTTTCGATCTGAGTGCGGGGCAAGAAGCGACTTTTGGCGACGAGCATAAGACGGCGACTAATTGTCAGTTCCAACTCGAGGCACCTCGTCCCAATATCGACTGACATATCAGCAGAGCGGCAGCAAGGCGACAACCACAGAGGAAGAAGCAGGGCGCAAAAAAAAAATACTCACTTAATTATAAACAAGCGACAAAAGGGCGCAAAAAGCAGCGGCAACAATCTCACTCGCACTCACGCCCAATACTCAGATATAATGACACAAGTACCCAGCACTACACATGCAAGACCCTTGCCCAGAGCAGCCCTCTCCAGGGGTACACTGTCCCAGAGTCAAACCCACTCCAGATCCATCCACCACCACAACAACGTTGCCGTCATCATTGTCGGCCAACCAATGCGCTCCGTCTACCGGCTTTTGCGGCCACTACCCCTCAAGTACCGACCTCCGATCCCGCCCAGTCCCAGTCCCAGACCCAGTCTCGAGCCCATTCATACGTAGCCGGCAACATCGGAGCAGCAGCAGCAGCAACATCAGCGGCAGCAGTTTTCAGTAGTTTTTATTTGTCACCCAATATCTTTACAGCTCGACATCAGATATCAATGAGAGGGGTGTGAAGGAATAGATAGGAATAGAATAGATCCTTATTTAGAAATTCCGCCTGAAGATACAATCAGTTTGGATAATAAAGTGTCTAGTTTATTATTAATTCATTGAGGGATTTTTAATTATAATAGTTTTCAGGATTTAAACAGGATCATATCTTATATTTAATTTAATATCTGTAACCCAAAATCTCTTTTGTTTGATTTTAAATTATATATATTATATATATTATATACTAGATAACTTTCCGCTCAGTGCAAGGGCTATTCGGGGGCGTGGGCAGGGTAGTTGGTGCGGACTGGCTGGCAACCATTGATCGTCTTCGACTGCATTCTGCTTCCTTTGCTCCATTCCTTTTGTGGTTAAATGCGACAGTCCATCAGGCTGAGTCGGCAACCCCCTGATTTGACTGCTTCTGTAGCTTGTAAGTATCTTTGTATCTGCTGGTTACATGTATGTATCTGCTTCTGTGTTGCCTGTATCTGCGTCTGTATCTGCCGGTGCTAATTCTCGTTTGTAGCTCGGCTGTCTATTGATCGATGCTCTTGTAGCCGGCCAACAATTGCAAATAGTTTTGAATGTTATTTGATAGTTCGATTTGTGGTTGTCGCAGAAATAGCAGGAAAACAAAGACAATCCAAATGGAAAGGTGATGGAAAATTATGAAACGTCAATGCGTCGCTAGATATATAGCTGCAGATCTAAGCCCAAAATTTGAGCAATTCCCATTAAGCTGAAAAAGTTCACACGCCTGAAAAAAGTATTGCTCGAATTGGCCAAACCAGTTGAGTGTAAGGGCTTGCAAAGATCGCTCATACAGCTATATATCCCCTGTATCGACTTACCTTAACGATGGGAATTTCAGGTCAACCTCAGCCAGCGTCGTGTGTGTTAAAATCAGATCGATAGCTATAGTGTCCGATCGTATCCGAACCAGTTTTTTTATTTTATATTGTTTTTCGCTCCGTCTCGGTGTCGTTTACATGTCAACAACTTGGCTAAGGACCTGAGCCACTCAGCCGTTCTGCTGCCAATTGTCAGATCGGATTAGGATCCCCTGCTCTCGGGAATAGCTGGTAGCCAAGTCAATCCGGGTATCAATAACAATTAGGAGAGCTCTCTCAGGTGTGTTCAGGTGTCAGCTGATCAAACGCCCTCAACTGACCGACCACAAGAGTCCTTCGAATCAGCGGGTTTGCAACAAATTAAGCCGCTGGACAAATATTTGGTTATCCTCTCTCATTCTCTCCATCTATTTCGGAGACCTGTTATCGCACCAGCTCATCATCCACCTCATCTCGGCCTGATTCCGGACACGTGGAACTGTTTGCTCAGAGGCTCATCGGTAGCTTCTGTTTGTTTTGCGTATTTAACATGACAAACAATGGCAGGACATGATCCTGGCGATGCCAATCCCGCCTTGCATACCCATGTTGCCACCAGCAACGCGACTCATTCTCATTTGACGTTATATGTTCGTTGTGTTTCTTTGCCTTTGCTGCTCTGTTGTATTCCGTTGTGTATTGGCAAGGCTTCGAAAATCAATGAAATACTTTTCGGGTGGCATTCATGGGGCTTCCCCGGGTTTTGGCTGCGCTTTGCTTTTTTTTCATGCTGGCTGCCACTCACTCGGGAGTCATTCAACATGTTAATGCCATTCGGTCATATTAGATGGCGGCTGAAATGAACAAGAACCAAGACGGGGAAATCAGTTGGAGTTGGAGATTCATTTTATGCTTATTTATTCTACATTTACTTTACAAATTTGCACAGTATTTGGTAAAATTTATTTTTAACTTTAATTATTTGCATATTTTCATATGGGTTTTAGACCTTAAGAGAAAGGATATATGTAGTGATTCGTCAAACAACAAATTTATATTCAAATCAAAGCTAAATGGCTTAAATATTTATGAATATCGAAATTGTCCTGCACACTGATTTAAAATTGTTTAATTTAATTGTAAAATAATAACGCATTGTTGCTCTTAAAGTATTTTTATATATAAGCCAGATTTCGTGGTATATCTCATGTGATTTTATAATTAAAATACATTTTAAGAGCTATTTATATATTTAAAACAATTAAAAGTAAAATGTAAAGTAAAAGTTGTTATTTATTATTATTTAAATGTTGAAATAAATTATTATAAGCCATTTTCTTCTAGTTTATTTTTCGACAAAGGCTGTCTATCAAATGGTAACCAACATATTCTTTCCACATTAATCGACAACTGCTGCTGCTGTATATGGTTTCCTTGATGGAAACCTGCAATTGCAGCGACCGATGGATAGTATCGATGACCGCGTGACAGGCGCAGCCGTTGGCAGTTGACATTTGCCGGACAGGACGTACGGCTATCCTTGACAGCTGGACGAGTCGGGATCGGGATCGGAACTGTCGTCGCATAACCCACTTCTTATTAAAAACCTAAGCCAGCTTATTAAATGCGCGCGACTTATTACAAACCCTCCTCCTTCTCCTACTGCTCGAGCTGGAGTGCAGCGAAGGACTCCCCCAAGAAAGGAGCAACCTACTTGAATTACAGCCAAACTTGGCCACGACATTGTCTCTTCTTCACTTGAGCGGAGCGCGCCAAATTGAATTTGTAAGTCGATACTTTTGGAAAAACAAGGAAGAGGAGCTCAAGGGCCAGCCTGGAAGGGTTGCATTGCCCACCGAGTCCTTGGCTTGGCACTCGGTTGACAGAGACAAACCAATGCAGCGATGAAGTCGCACTCGATGTTTGTTTTTTATTGAAGAATCACTTCCGCAAACAAATGCTGTGAGAACGTCCAATTGATGACAGCGAACATAGGTTTCTCACAGGCCTTTTCTGTCCTTCAATTATCTGCGGTGCCGCACGCTCCCGTTATCTGCAATTGCATTTTGGCGAACCGCAAATGATTATCCTGTAATCCCTTGGATAAATATTAAATTTCAATTAGGCCCGTTAACATGTTATTAGCCACCGATCGGCACTATCATCATCGCCGCGACCAGGAGCAGGTCACGTGCCTGTCCCGAGTAGCTGATGATAATCTACGCAAAAGCGAACAACCGCAACCCTCCTCCTTCGTCAGGACTCACAGGATGCCGAGGTGGTGACAACCGGCAGGAGATGCGACTGCAATTTTATCAGATTATGTCTGTCTGTGGAATCCCCTGGGTGTCCTGCATGCCCCTCAACCCTCCCTTTAAACCACTCAACAGGTGAGAGAGCTCGGCGAAATTTTGTGTGAGAATATTTTGGCTTTTCCCCGCTTTCGCCGGGTTCCCCATGTGTATCGGGTTACCTTGTCAGATCGGTGGCGCTGTGATTTGTCGCTCTCAATAATTCTCATGGGCTGATATTGAAATGATCTGATCAGGGTAAAGATTTTTAACTAAATAGTACAACTTATTTTAAAACTATGTCATTTATTAAGAATTTAATGTTGGATGGTCAAGCAGAGCTGTTATTAACACCGGTTTCATGTTTACAGCGACTAGTGGCTGTTAAATTTTAGGGTGGACCAATAATGCAAGCCACTTTTAGAAAGATTTAAGTGCAAGTGGGTAGATTTATCTCATTTTAAAATATATTGCATTATTTCTTAGTAATATTAAATTAGTTTAAAATCTTCAAATGATTTAACCATCTTTAAAAGATTTATAAATATAAGTTCGGTACGGTATCTTTTAGATCGAATATAGTAAGACTTGTTATAAATGAATTAAAGTTAAAATAATTTAGTTCATTCATGTATATTATACATAAAAATATCGGCCTCTCTAATTAATAATGTAAACGGTAAAATATATGAAAAACTATAAAACTTTGACCCTTTCAAAAATATTTAATTTACTTTGTCCCCATTATTACATAAATTAATATTTATTTGTCAACCCTATTTCTGGATAATATAAATATTTACAATTCCTTTAACCACAATAAAGAATAAAATATAATATCTACCCCATTATTATATTTATTTAAATCTTTGCCCCTATAAAAATACTTTTTTTTTGCCATCTAGCAAATGAATTAATATATATTTTTAAGTCTTCGTTATTTATGGTCAATATAAATATTTGCCATTCCTTAAATAAGAAATAAAACCGCCAATATTATTATAAAGTTTTATTTATTGTGATGGAAAACTTAGGCTACATTAAACTCCCCCTTAATAACAAGAAAAGCAAAATCAGTTGAATGCGCATAAGCGAATATATCTATTGCTAAGAGTAGCTGGCCAAGACACTACTCCGGAATCCGGATATCCGCTTAGATCTTGGGATCCTGGGGCGTCAGCTTGACGATCTTGACAGACTCCTCCCAGATCTTGCGACCCTTCTCCTCGTCCAAGGCGGCGGCATTCAGGGTGGCCTCCTTGCAGTCCATGTAGTACTTGCCGGACACGTTGGCCACCTCATCGGACGTGGCCAAGTAGATGGTGGTCTGGGCTCCGGCCTTGGTGGTCTTGAAGAAGCCCTTCGTGATGGCCATCATGGGCAGGTTAAGCGGGAAGGGCACATTGCGCCAGATGCCCGAGTCGATCATGCCGGGATGCAGGAAGTTCACGGTCACCCTGGTGCCCTCCAGTCGTTTGGCCAGCTCCCGAGCAAAGTAGATATTGACGAACTTCGAGACGTAGTACAAGTACGCAGCCGGGAAGGTGCCAATGGGATTCAGCTTGGCCAAGTTGACCGAGGACAGGCGGTACAGCTCAGAGGCCACGATCACTATACGGGCCGGAGCACTCTTCTTCAGCACATCGATGAGCAGGTGAGTCAGCAGGAACGGGCCATAATGATTGGTGGCCATGGTCAGCTCCACACCATCCTCGCTCGTCTGCCCGCGGAAGGCCAAGGCCATGCCGGCATTGTGGATGAGCACATCAATCTTGGGCTCCGTCTTAACGATGTCAGCGGCGAACTCGCGAACGGATTTCTGGGAACCCAGGTCCAGTTTCTTCACCAGGACCTTGTTGTTGTTCGTCTCCTTTACGATCTCATCTGTGAATATTTAAACTCAAATTGTAATTCAGAGATTGTAAATAAGTAATGGAAACCTTTACCCTTGACGGCATTGGCAGTTTCCAAGTTCCTGCAGGCCATGATGACGCGGGCTCCACGACCAGCCAGATCCTTGGCCGTCTCCTTGCCAATGCCACTGTTGGCTCCAGTAATAATTACGGTCTTGCCTTCCATTTTTGTCTGTAATCAATGTCAGAGGTTAATCAGTTAATCGAAGACAAAAAGCGTATAATATAGGGTCTTTGGGTGGTTGGGAATTATCTGTAGAATAGTAATTAGTATGGACGATCCCAGTAATCGGAGTTCGCTTGGAACGGAATGTATCTTAGCAGAGCTCTTAATTGCTGAGAGAGCTTTGTGTGACTCACAGGTAAGCGATCGCCCAGATTGTAATCAAGATTGTAATCAGATTGTAATGTATGGGATGCTTACAATGCAATGACAGGCGGTAACTGTATCTCACAGATGTGACGTACCCACCGCTCTCAGAAGGTATCTAATTAAATCTGTAATTAAGTCGGCGCGCCACAACTGACCAAGGTAATAGCCGGATTGTACACACATTTACACTTTGGTAATTTCTTAGTATATAGGAATAAAATATGTTATTCAATAATTGAAAATACGCCTAAAGTTATTCAAGTTAATTGTAGGTAGGGTTTACCAATCAATGGGAACTTTTCCTAACCTTGAGCTGGAAAGTTTCACTCAATTTTAAAATACCTATTGACCTATAGAGGTGTCTAAGGTTTATTTTTAAAGGGAAATAATTCCGTCAATTTGTATTGCCATAAAAAACAGTAAAACATATATGTGTTTTTTATTCCTACAGCTTTTTAGTTGATTTTTATTACCAACTATATGTGATCTTTGTCTGTTTCCTTGGGCTATCTGTGTGAACTTGGCTAGTGACCAATATCTTTCAACGAAGAGATTCGACATTGAATGAATTAATATTATTTTATGGATCTTCCATTAGGTAAGCCATATAATTTGTATTTCCAACTGGTAAATCTAAAAAGAATTCGCAGCGGAAGTGGCAAAAAGATCCACTTAAGGCGAGAACTGTGTGAATCTGGTCACGATTTTTGGGAACGGACAGCTATGGGTTACTTTTGGTTACTAGGACTGGGCTTGTGGTTCGGGGGAGGTGCTTTTGTTACCTCAGTGAAACATCGTCCCGCCGTGATGCGCAGATAGAACCGAATGCTCATCAGGGTGGCCACTAAGGCCGCCGACAGAGTCAGGAGAAAGATGTCGCGCACATAGTGCTCGGTTGGCAACCAACCGAAGACGAAACCCATCCTACAAATAGTCCGAGGTGTGTGAATACTACGTGTACATGTATGTATATATCTGTGTCAATATGCAAATCAGATTATATAATATTGGAGACAGCAGAGGCCAGACGCTTGTCTGAGGGCGCAACGAAACGGGTTTGGTATTGGGTTTTGAGGTTTTCAGTTTTTGGTTTCAAAGATTTTCACAACTCCAATCGTTTATCAGAGTTCAGAGTCTGTCATGAAATCGATTTTGGGGGCTGTTGTGAAAACTTACACTTTCACTTTCACACATGTGCGTAATTATGGTTTATTTATGATGAAACGCCGAAAACAAAGTTAAATAAAGTTCATTGGCTGCCGAAAAACGAAGGAAGGTTGAAAACAGAAAGAAAGTCTGGGGTTTCATGTGGTCTTGAGTTTCTGATTTTTTTCTCTGGGTATTTTTCTCCACGTCCACGTCACAAAGATTTCTGTTTCTGCTTTCCTCACAGACTCGAAGACTGGAAGACTGGCTCTGGTTACGCTTGCAAGCACCGCTGAAGAACCCCGCCCCGAATGCAGTCGCAGTCCCAAAGAAGATATGTGTACAAGGAAGACTAGAACTGACCCGTTTTCGGCTTCTGCTCACCGACAAGTTTTTTCTTTAGTGCAAACTCACCTGTTTTGGCTTCTTGGCTGATCTATAATTTATTGCAATTGCTGCTGCTGCTGCTGCCTGCACTTTGGACTATCTGCGAAACGAATCGGAATCTGAATCGCAAGCGAAATCGGAAATCGGAAGATCCAAGAGCTTGGTACAACCTTCGCCTTGAACGACTGCTCGGAGACTGAATCCGAGCTCCGAATATGTGGCCGAGGCTGCGGAGAATGCGCGATCGCGTCCACCTGAAATTGGTGTTGCTTTTGCTATAGTCGCGTTGATAGCCATAGTTATAGCCGTGGTAACAGGTTAGCCGGCGGAGAACCCGCTTTCATGGCTCCTCTTTGCACCCGTCTTCATTGCCGGCTCTCCAAGCGGGGTCATCCGCCGAAAGAGAGAAGCGCCGAGGCAGAAAACTAGTTACCAGCAGTAAGAGAAAGATCCGCGGCTTGAATATATATGTATATGTATTGCCACCTGTCGAGAGCTTTTCAAAGCTGGCCAAGTCGTATTATGCCTTAAATAATGAGGCAGAAATTATGTGAAAAATAATGAGTAGTAATTCGAATTTGTTTGTACCCAAAATGTTATTACTTTTCATACGGCAGGAACTCAAGGGGAACCCGAAGGGGGGCAGAGTAATTAAGATCATAAAAAGTTTGTCTGCTAGTAAGTATAAAAATAACCATAAAAGAAAGTTTTCTTGTGTTATTTAATATCTAAAGTTTAGATTCTAAACTATAGATGACAGCACATAGAACAATTTGTGTTTTGTTAAGTTATTGTTATTCTATACGGGTTTTTTAATGTACATAAAAGTAGAAAATAAAAGCCAAGCCATGCCAAAAACAGTATAGGTTTGAAGATGCACAAAGCCGCTTATGGTATTTGTTTGTACTCTAATTGTTGGGGTAGCTTTGTGATTTTTGATGATAAGGTCATACATACAGATTGTCTGAAGTACATTATATTTAAAAAGTAAGAATTTAAATGCTTTATTTACTTTTATTTATATTATTCCGCATAAACATATAAGTACAATATATTAAGCTTAACATTCTAGCAAAAGCTTGGCCCAAGCTCATCTAGTTCGTTGCCTAAGTCCTGCGTTTTTCATTTGAAAGAGATAATTCCCCAAGAATTATCGCACAAATAAGATTCCTTTAAATGCAATTAATATTGTATTGTACATAAACACATATTTACATTAGGTTCTTGGAGTTTCAATTAGATTCTATGTGCAGTTTTATCTACTTTTCTATGGTATTTTGCAGGCGGGTTCTTTGGTGCTCCATGTCCGTGTCCAGATGCTTGGTTAAGGTGTTGTACCACTCATTCATGTGGCTGGAGATGATGTTAAAGAAGCGAGACACCTTGGTTCTTACGGTGGTAACCAGGCTTTGGGAAAGGGAAGTGATGCTGTGATCCTTGTCTGTGCCCGGTGTGTTTCTGCTGATCTTCATTATCTTGGACTCCTTTTCCTCCGACGATTGGGTTGAGTCTTTTGGTTGAGCGTCATTCACTTTATACTCGTAGAAGGTGTACCTTCCCAGAGGCAGCATTTCCTCGCGATCTGCCTTGTCAATGGCATTCGATCGCATTTGTTCTAACGAATTTGTTAAAGGAACGGCTCGACGTCTTCTCATCGCCGGCATATCCCACCAAGATGTGATTCCCTGATCGGCTGACTTCTCGGGTAATCTCCTTGGCAGCAAAGAGGTTCCTTCCTTGGCCCCAAAGATGTTCAGACCAGGTGACTTCTTGATTTCCGAATTGCCAGAATCCGAAGTTGCGTCTCGTATAGCTTCATCGCCTAGGGAGAACTCGTGCTCATGCTCACTGATGTGGCTAAGGAAGTGCTTGCCCAACTCCTTTTGTGCCTGAAGAAAATCATTGGCCACATGACCTAGTTTGGAATTGCGCCTAGCACTTCTGGCACTTGGCACGGGTTCCACATCCTCTTCAGCCTCTTCCACGGGCTTCGATTTGGCTGGACCGCTCTTGGCCATGGTTGCCTTGCTGGAAAATGGTTCAGGAAAGAGCAGGGAGTTCAAGGTGGCTCCTAGATTCAATCGCTTGTTCGGTCTTGGAGCAGGCAGAGCCTCGAAGAACTCTGTGGGCAAGAGACGCAGCCTACCTCTACCCTCGGATGGCTCCTGCTCCTGTTCCGGCTCCTGTTCGTCATCCCTTTCCGCTGGCATTTGTATAATCTTCAGCTGACTCTTGGCCTTGGACTTACGCTTCTTGGGCACTACTGGCTCAGCTTCCTGCTCAGCCTCCTCGCCGTCCACACTCTCTATATGCTTCAGGTGGACATCACCCTCTGGGAGGCGTGTATAGGTGGGCGGCTCCTCTGGCTGTTCACCCAGCCGCTTGAAGAACTTCTCCTCATCGAACTCGTCGAAATCGAACAAAGGCTTGCTCTTCCTTTCCGGCTTTCGTATCTCCGTGATCTTCTTCGTCAGAGCTGTTTTCTTGCCATTTCGGTTGTAGAAGAAGGGGCCAGAGTAGCTGGAAGTGTCTCGCCTGGCCCTCTTTCGGGTCATTTCGCTGGTTTCCTTGAGAACATGATGCAGCCAGGCCATTGCTTCATGGGGCTTCACCGATTGAGACTTGCCATCCTCTGTTCCTCTCTTTGCGGGAGGATTTGCATCCTTAAAATGCTGCAGCAGACGCTGGAGGAGTGTGTCCAGACTCTCCTCTTTATCCGGTACAAAGCGGCGATTACGGTTGATCGAACTCTGAACCGACCCCCTAGCCACGGCCGTCTCCTCTATCAGACGCTGCAGCAAACGATCCGCAGAACTGTAGCGGGAACGCCGCTTATCCCCGGAGGATTCGCCGCTCGACTCGCCCGCCTCAACCTCGGTAAACTGGCAGTGCTCCAGATTGACATCTGGCAGAACCCAGAAGCCCACCGACATGCTGGGAGTGACCAACTGTAGTGGCTTGCTCGCATCGTGAGCCTTGATCAGGGGCGGCAGCGTAGAGTTGACATGCAGGCGGACGTTGTTCAACTGCACTCGCTGGTCCAGTCCGGTGAGCACAAACTGCCAGATCTCGCTGCTGCTCAGGCTACTGGCACTTCGCACCGTGATTGTTGTGGGTTGCTCCTCCGTGTTGACAACCATAAAAGCCAGGCCACCGGACACTGCGTTAGCGCAGTGCGTGTACAGCTTATTGCTCGGAGCAAAGACATTTAGGGGACGTGCAGGAAAGACCCTCGAGCCCATGACCTTCTTGAAAACGGCCGTCACATACAGACTGAAGTTGGGACGCTCAAAGTCTTCCAGGGTCATGCGCTTGAAGAGCACATCAAAGCCACTGCTGGCCGCATCTCCGAGAGTCTGGGCCCAGCGCAGGGCATCCGTGGTTTCATCGCCCACCAGTCGTTGCGAAGATCGCTCTTCAGGCAGAGACAGCCACAAGGGAACACCCTGCTGCTGCAGCACCCGCAGAGCAGGATCGCTGTCGTACAGGTAACTGCCCAGACTAGACTTGGGCAGCATGTTAAAAGGCCTGGAAAAGATTTACAAGTTAAGGAGAATCCTCTATTATAGCAAGTATCCCTATAACCACTTACTGCGTCCAGCCAAAAGCTGTATTCAGATCCTTGGAGATGTCCACATATCTCTTGGTTTCATCCGCACTGCTTCCCGCCGAGATGTCAGCTCCCATTAGCCGCCAGTCGTCCACATATGGCTTGAAGGTATCCGTCATCAGCTTGAGGGTACGCAGCTCCTGGACGTAGTCCTTGGCCCTCGAGGTACCAAAGTCTGTGCCCAGCTGCCAGATACAATCGGTGATTCCCACCATGTAGGAGGTATTCAGGATCTTCAGTGTGTGCATCGAGTCCCACTCGTCGGGCGCATATGGCACAGGGATGATCATGGTCCAGTTGACGGCTCTTCGAGAAGTAAACTTTTAATGAGAAGGGATGCAGGACAGAAGAGCTGGAACCCCTTGACTTACCGCGTCCAGCGATTGAAGCCCTTCCAAATGATTTTTGTGGGATTCCGCAGCCTTGTCGGTGCATTGCTGGCAAAGTAGAAATCGCCGATGAACTTGATGTGCGCATCCCCCAGCAGATTGGCCAAGTTCGTCACGGCCTTGCGATTCTTTCCATCCAGGGCATCATAGAGATCCTCTGGCCGAACGGCAAAGCTCACGAACTTCTCGTTAACATCGTTGTAGGGACGATTTACGTTCAGCTGGACCAGGGTGTCCGCTAGGCATACCACTGCCAGTCCCAGCAGCACCACAGCCACGCGCAGATACCACATTTTGTTAGTTTTAGTCCAGAGTTGCAGATTCGAAGACCTGCAAGTTGCTCGCTGGCTCCACTACTGTCCGGTGGTCTACGACGACCCGGCTAAATAAACTCCCCCGGGTGCCATCGGATTCCGCTGATCTCGGCAATACTTTTCCGCTGAGGTCTGCCCTCGATGCGCTGACCTTTTTCCGCTGCATCGCTAACGTAACCCAAACCACCGCGAAAGTGGGCCGTGGGTTGGAATGCTTCGTTTATCAATGAACCAGGTGAGCTGACCTACTAAGGTTGGGGTTAGACCACGAAGGCCCATATTCTTGGGCATCCTCGCCCACGTTCGCCAGTCGTTAGAACCGAAGGTTGGTAATGGAGACTTGCCTTGACCGCCAGCATTTACTTGAATTTTCCTACTGTTTTCTATACATTTTTTTATACTCGCAAGGTAAAACGAAAAGTCTAACATTACTATTTTAAGGTATTCAAATTATTAGACATGTACAAGAAATATTAAATGTGCTATGTTAAAACCAAGATCGTGTTTGATTTAATTTTTGTCTTTTTGATTTAACAAAATGGCAAAAAAAGAGCATAAATTAATTATATTGAGTAATCAGTAAAAGCAAGCTATAATTAACTTTAGTGGGTACTCTTTTTTTAATAATTTAATTTTAAAATATTTTTTATCAGTATAGTTATAGTAGGTAATTGTGCGTTCTATTTTTATACCCTTGCAGAGGGTATTATAATTTTGGTCAAAAGTGTGCAACGCAGTGAAGGAGACATCTCCGACCCTATAAAGTATATATATTCTTGGTCAGGATCACCTCCTGAGTTGATATAAGCATGTCCGTCTGTCCGTCTGTCTGTTTCTACGCAAACTAGTCTCTCAGTTTTAAAGCTATCGACTTGAAACTTTGCACACACCCTTCTTTCCTTTGCACGCAGTATATAAGTCGGAACGGCCGGGATCGGCCGACTATATCCTATAGCTGCCATATAACTGATTGATCGGAAATGGTATAACTTCGGTGTTTTTAAAATTAGAGAATTCAGATTTTGTACGAATGTTATTGTTGGCAAAATAATACGACATACCAAATTTCATAAGGATCGGCCGACTATATCCTATAGCTGCCATATAACTGATTGATCGGAAATGGTATAACTTCGGTGTTTTTAAAATTAGAGAATTCAGATTTTGTACGAATGTTATTGTTGGNTGCCAGTCCCAGCAGCACCACAGCCACGCGCAGATACCACATTTTGTTAGTTTTAGTCCAGAGTTGCAGATTCGAAGACCTGCAAGTTGCTCGCTGGCTCCACTACTGTCCGGTGGTCTACGACGACCCGGCTAAATAAACTCCCCCGGGTGCCATCGGATTCCGCTGATCTCGGCAATACTTTTCCGCTGAGGTCTGCCCTCGATGCGCTGACCTTTTTCCGCTGCATCGCTAACGTAACCCAAACCACCGCGAAAGTGGGCCGTGGGTTGGAATGCTTCGTTTATCAATGAACCAGGTGAGCTGACCTACTAAGGTTGGGGTTAGACCACGAAGGCCCATATTCTTGGGCATCCTCGCCCACGTTCGCCAGTCGTTAGAACCGAAGGTTGGTAATGGAGACTTGCCTTGACCGCCAGCATTTACTTGAATTTTCCTACTGTTTTCTATACATTTTTTTATACTCGCAAGGTAAAACGAAAAGTCTAACATTACTATTTTAAGGTATTCAAATTATTAGACATGTACAAGAAATATTAAATGTGCTATGTTAAAACCAAGATCGTGTTTGATTTAATTTTTGTCTTTTTGATTTAACAAAATGGCAAAAAAAGAGCATAAATTAATTATATTGAGTAATCAGTAAAAGCAAGCTATAATTAACTTTAGTGGGTACTCTTTTTTTAATAATTTAATTTTAAAATATTTTTTATCAGTATAGTTATAGTAGGTAATTGTGCGTTCTATTTTTATACCCTTGCAGAGGGTATTATAATTTTGGTCAAAAGTGTGCAACGCAGTGAAGGAGACATCTCCGACCCTATAAAGTATATATATTCTTGGTCAGGATCACCTCCTGAGTTGATATAAGCATGTCCGTCTGTCCGTCTGTCTGTTTCTACGCAAACTAGTCTCTCAGTTTTAAAGCTATCGACTTGAAACTTTGCACACACCCTTCTTTCCTTTGCACGCAGTATATAAGTCGGAACGGCCGGGATCGGCCGACTATATCCTATAGCTGCCATATAACTGATTGATCGGAAATGCTATAACTTCGGCGATTTTAAAGTTATAGAGTTCAAATTTAGTAAGAATGCTATTTTTGGCAAAATACTACGACAAATCAAATTTTATCAGGATCGGCCGACTATAAGATATAGCTATAGATATAATAATATAACTGAAAAATCGAAAATTGCCCATCTTTTGTGTTTTTGAAGATAGAAAAGAAAAACTTCGTACATATTATATATTTGGTCAGTTGATCCGACCTACCAAATTTCATAACGATCGGCCGACTATATCTTATAGCTGCCATATAACTGAACGATCGGAAATTACCCAACTTTCGCGTTTTTGAAAATAGAAAGTTTAAACTTCTATTTTCAAATAATTTCGCGTAAAGACCGGCTGATTGCTCCGACCTACCAAATTGAATAAGGATCGGTCCACTATATCCTGTAGCTGCCATATATCTGATTAATCGGTTTTTTTATGAGCGTCGATATATATATATTTTTAGTATGAACTAGTTGTAATGTAATCCCAGCATTATAAAAAAGGCCAGACGAAAAAGGGTAGATATGTCAAATTCAAAGGAAGTATAGGTGTAAAGAATGCATCATATGATTCAATTTGGAAAATATAATTTACAGAATATTCTGCAAGGGTATATAAACTTCGGCTCCGCCCGAAGTTAGCTTTCCTTTCTTGTTTAAAATTTAAATACTTTAATTTTAATTGAATCTACTAAATAAAATTAAAAAGCATCCCGCGTTTGTTTAAATTCCAATATTTCATCAGCTGCGCATACTCTCCGACGCCATATTGACACAAAGCAACATTTCCATTGCTAGTGCCGGGCTCGTGTGTACACACTGGAGCTTTTTAAATTCGGAAACCAAGACCCAAAGCCCATTTATTAAACAACTTCCAAGTTTTCTGCATTCTTTTTATTAAAATTAAAAATTAGTAAAAATCAAATAAAAATAAAGAAAGAGGTTAGTTGTATATTCAAACGGTTTTGATGGATAACCGAAAACCGCTGCACTTCGGGCCTCCATAGATGCGTATTGATGACCACCTGCAAATGACAACAATGGCCAAAGTTGTGTGCTCTACTTACCCCGTTCAGAGACACTGGAGGACTGGACTGGAGAATCGTCGAGTCCCACCGGCCAGGTGCTGTGTTGCAAGTGCGGAGCTAAAGTCCGTGGCTGCTTAAGTAGTAGCGTGGCGGGCGTCCCTCATCGCTTCGCATACTTTTTACAGCCGACTTGCAACGGAAATTACAATAATATATACATGGTTGTGGTAAATGAGACAGGGGGACGTACAGGTGGTGTTGGGCAATTCAATTAAATTCAAATAATCGGGGAAACAGAAACCTGTTGACCGGTTAAGGCGAGTAACAAGATAGTCCCGCCCATAATAATTGCTACGATAAAAACAAAATACAATTGCTTTTGGCTGGCTTTTGGACTAGGTCCTACTTGCTGGCTGCTGGCTACTTGCCTCTGCTACTTGCCTCATCCTCCTCCTTCACTCCTTTTGCCTGATCGCTCCTCCTGCTTCTGCTTTTGCTGTTGCTGCTGCTACAATTACAAAACTACATGGCTGTGTCTACATAGTTTTTAGAATCGAATTGATAGCAACAATGCCCATATGGGCGACACTCGGGTTGTGTATTTTTTGAATCTTGTATTTTTCGCTACATTAAAATGTAAATTTTGTTAAATATAATTACGCTGACTGACCTCAGACAACTGCGTGTACAGACTGATTGCTAAAAGGTATGGATTACATTAAGTGGTGTTTCGTTAAATCTAAACAGCGGGTATAAGAAGTTAGTTCCATGTCGGAAGTAAGTTCCTCCACACACGGTCAAGGTTCACTTGGAACTTGAATTGTAAATATTAAGTCTAGGGCAGCGTGCGGCAGCTGAAAGTGGCCGCATCGCTCTACTCGATTTAAAATTATGAGAACTTAGTCTAGTTGAAAGTCGTAATAAGTAATACATGTATCTTTTTTATATAAATTGTGTGTGGTTCTGCGCACTGATTATCAAAAGGTTACCAACGGCCTCCGGGCTGGAGCTGCATTCTACAATCAAATAAACATATCTCTCGGCTGCCGCTTTGAAATTTTACATACAACTGATTCGTTTATAGCTTGGGGTTGGTTGGTGTGGAAATACAAATGTATAGCTTGTGGGCTTTATCGCAAATTACAATGTTACTTAAGTTGCTTGGTTGCTACAATCATGTGAATTAAATTAACAATTCTATGGATACTGGATATTGAGTTTCGATGCGCCTTAACAATCAATCACCATGTGCAAACACAAATCGAATGGAATCCTGGCCAGCTGCTGTTGCTGTGTACGTGTACTGCTTGCTTGCTGCTCGCTGCTAGCTGTGTGCGATCTGAGATCTCTCTCTGTCTCTGAACGATCTGTTAGTAGTCTGTTTAGCTCACACACACACACACTGCTCTGTACTGTACTGGACTGCACTGGTATGGTCTGGTCTGGCTTGGTTTTGGTACTGATCTCCCTCAATGTCTGTTCTACTCCAAGTCTGAACCACGACTGCACTGCACTGATCCTGATTCACTCCCTCTTCTCTGTCATGTTTGGTTTGGTTTTGTGGTGCTCGGAAAACTTCTTATGTCTATGAACGTGCGTTCATACTCGTTATTGATCATTGAATTGCGTATCGTTTACTTGACTTTGATATTTGGGCTTATACTGAGCGACTTTTACATTATCACCTATAAAATGTCGATAAATGAGAAACGTTATTTAAAAACAATTGGTATGCAAAGGGGGGATTCTTAATTGGATGTTTGGTTGTAGGTTTGTTCTCTAAATACGTTTAGAAACTAAATACGTAAGGCTTAACTAGGGTTGTAGTTGTTGTTGTTGCGTAGGGTGGGTCGGACTGTCTTAGCCATGTTTGCTTTTCAGTCTCAGAGATGCTGTTACAAACTACTACAAATTAACTGCCGATAAGGGCTCTAGTTTAAAAAAAATAGTAGTTAAAAAAAAGTAAACGAAAATCAAACGACGGGTTAATTAATGGTCATACAGAGTTGGATTAGTGTTTAGTTAAGTAGATGGTCTGCCTTCGCCTTTGGGCCTTAACTAAGGTAACTTATGATGATTATTGTAATGTCTCACCTCGTCTGGTATCTCATTTCTCTCTGTCTCAATATCTGCGGTTGTTGCCACCGTTATTGAAGCCCTGATTGTTGCCGCCATAGTTGCCTTGGTTGCCACCGCCTAAAAAAAAAAACCAGGATCGTTTAGAACAAATCCACTTTCTTTCTTTCTACTAATCACTAAGTCCACACTAGTGGAGTCTGTTTGCTGGCTACTCGAAATTCGGCTGCGTATCAAAACGATGGCCATCGCCAAGTTACTTTCCAAACTCTATCCACGTTCTAACAGTTAGGTGTCAGGGTACTGTGTCTCGTTATCTGGGAGCTGTTCATAGATTCTTTGCTGCTGATTGTGCTGCTTACCTGCTTTGTTGTAGTTACCGCCACCTCCCTGGTATGGCTGCATGCGGTTGTTGTTAAAGTTGCCCCCACCACGCTGCGGACCGCCGCCGTAGCTTTGCTGGTAGCCACCAAAATCATTGCCACCGCCGTTCCAGTTGGAGCCTCCGCCAAAGTTGCCACCGCCATTGCCATTATCCCAGGGACCCATGTTGTTGCCCCAGCTGTTGTTGCCACCGCCGTAGCCGCCGCCGCCGCCACCACCACCATAGCTGTTGTTGCCCCAGTTGTCATTGCCCCCGCGGTTATTTCCCCAATTGCCGCCGCCGTTCTGTAATGTCAATTGATCAAAATCCATATTAAAATCACTATTAGTTTGGAAGGTCATCTGGCAATACTTACCCAGTTTCCACCTCCATTCTGGTTGCCATATTGGCCCCCACCACCGCCCATATTGCCACGATTGCCACCGGGACGGCCACCCTGACCGCGTCCACCACCGCCGCCGCCTCCCTGCATGTCATTCTGCTTGGGCAAGGCCTTTTTCACGTCCACCATTTTGCCATTCAGCTGATGTTGCTTTTGCACTGTAAAGAGGGGAAAGGTCAACTCAATTAATAAGCTCAGAATTAAATTAATTAACCTGGCAGCGTGCCTCCAGGTAGAAGTGTGCCAAATACTCTTTCATCGTTGGAGCACAGGAGCAGCACCAACAACACCGATATAATACTGGCTGGGATTTCATCTTACAGTCACAAACGCCGCACGAGCGCATCGAGCATCGCTGTGCGGAGCTGGGACTGTGGACCCTGATGGAATTTACTTAATATGCATTTGTAACGAGGCTGCGTGTTACACTGAATTGATTTTTAATTATACATTCGCATAACATAGCGTAAGCCGACGCTTTAAATTTATCTCACAGCGTTAAAAAAGGAAACTAACCAGGCGTGGGATTCAAGCCCGTCAATTTGTCAGTACTGCGAAGACAGAGAAAGGGTTGTTTCAGTTCATACATTTGTGGCGCATACGTTTTCATCGATTATCCATAAAGATGGCTAGTCAACAGAGATATAATATGGGCCGGGTTTATCTTACAGTCGCAAACGCCGCATGAGCACATCGAACATTGCTATGCGGAGCTGGGACTGTGTACTACGATCGTATATATTCTATTTGCATTTGTAACGAGGCTGCGTGTTACACTGAATTGGTTTTTAACATACATTCGCATAACATAGCGTAAGCCGACGTTCTAATTTATCTCACAGCGTTTAAAAAAGAAACTAACCAGGCGTGAGAATCAAGCCCGTCAATTTGTCAGTACTGTGTAGGCAGAGAAAGGGTTCCAGAAAGATGGTGTGCCATATACTTTTTCATCGTTGGTGCACAACAGCAGCACCAACAACAATGATATAATACTGGCTGGAATATCATCTTACAGTCACAAACGCCGCATGAGCACATCGAACATTGCTATGCGGAGCTGGGACTGTGTATTGACAATTTATCTGTGTGATCCTAGAGTAAAGAGAAAAGTTTTTTGGGTAACAGGGAACTTAGCGCGAAACTAAAACATACTTGGGTTGAAAAATAAGATGCCGACAGGGTTTGTATTTGTAACGAGGCTGCGTGTTACACTGAATTGGATTTTCATAATACATTCGCATAACATAGCGTAAGCCGACGCTCTAAATTATCTCACAGCATTTTAAGGAAAACTAACCAGGCATGGGGATCAAACCCGTCAATTTGTCAGTGCTGTGAAGGTAGGGAACGTTTTTCTATTCGATTGAACTATCTAGAAAGGCAGTGTTGTGCCAAATACTCTTTCATCCTTGGTGCACAACAGCAGCACCAACAACAATGATATAATACTGGCTGGAATTTCATCTTACAGTCACAAACGCCGCATGAGCACATCGAACATTGCTATGCGGAGCTGGGACTGTGTACTAGGATCGAAAGGAATCTATTTGCGCTTGTAACGAGGCTGTGTGTTACACAGAATTGGATTTTAAATATACATTCGCATAACATAGCGTAAGCCGACGCTTTCATTCATCTCACAGCATTTTAAGGGAAACTGCCGAGGCCTGGGCATAAAGCCCCGCAATTTGTCAGCACTGTGTGTGAAAATACAGGGGTTGTTTTAGCCAGAGGCCACTGTGGCACATACATTTTCATCGGCTATGCATGCAGGGTGACTAGCCAACAAAGATATAATATACGCCAGGTTACTCTGACAGTCGCAAACGCCGCACGAGCGCATCGATCATCGCTGTGCGGAGCTGGGACTGTGGACATAGGGAATCCATATCGTACTACTTACACACAACTTTGTCCACGGGATCGTAGTCATCGAACTCCACGAAGGCGAAGCCGCGCTTCTTGCCCGTCTCCTTGTCCATCACGATGTTGATGTCCACGATGTTTCCAAAGTGCTGGAAATAGTCGCGAATGCTCTGCTCGTCGTGGTCGTCTTTAAGGGCTCCCACAAACAGCTTTTTCACGGTGGCCCCGGCATTGGGCGAGTCGATTTCTTGGCGGGGCACAGCCCGCTTGGGTTCCACCACGCGGCCATCGATTTTGTGCGGTCGCGATTTCTGAGCCTCGTCGATCATGCTCGAGTGCGAGTAGGTGATGAAGCCGAAACCGCGAGAGCGCTTCGTGCGCGGATCCTTCATCACCACCACATCCACGATGTTGCCCCATTTCTCGAAATGCGCCTTCAGATTCTCGTCTGTGGTGCGGTAGTCCAGGCCACCGATAAACAGTTTTCGCATATGCTCCGGCTCGGTGATGGAATCCTGCGGGAAAACCAAAAATATTGATTTTCATCAATGAAAATCCTAACCTCACTATAGCCCAGCGAGACACATGCGTAATTTTCAAAATGGCGACCGGTGAGACACCTTGGGACACCACGGCAAATTTTCGACTGCACTTTACTCCTTTCTACTTACGTCATCGTGTCCGTTGGAGTTTCCGTTTTGGTTGTCGTTGTGTCCGCCCATAATATTTGTTATAAGGCTAAATTACTGTATTTTGTTCTAGTTAAAATAGAAAGTTTCGCTGACGCACACGCGTTTGAGTGAAAAAGCGATGAAAAGTGTGACCGTTACGCGATAATATCAATATATTTCGTAAAAGTAAATATTTGTATAATGATATTTTTGTGAAAAATAAAAATATTAAGGCAGTTCTATGAAAAGTGCAAGTTTTGATAATGCTTTATTTTGATAACTACTTATAAACAGAGGCATTATGCTTTGACTTTGTTTTCTAACATCACTAGAAGAAGACTAGAAAAAAATTCATTTTATCGCTTTTTTCTTAAAAGCACATATATTTAACACGATAATTTTGAGAAAAAATTTATGAAAAAATAAAAATATTGAAAATTTTTAGAAAAAAATATATTAATTTATTTATTTATTTGACAAATTAAGCTAAGCATATGATATTGAACTTAATATTTAGTTACCAAGCACAGGCTGCGGAGGCCTTCGACTTACATACT
This sequence comes from Drosophila truncata, assembly GCA_008042515.1. Taxonomy (NCBI): domain Eukaryota; kingdom Metazoa; phylum Arthropoda; class Insecta; order Diptera; family Drosophilidae; genus Drosophila; species Drosophila truncata. The sequence continues at coordinate 59,897 of VNJQ01001895.1, forward strand.
TACAAATTACATTTTTTTTTGTCACAAATCGGGTTTCTCCCCTTCAACTTTAACCAAAATTCGAAAATTCAGAAACAAAATCGTTGATATGTTGTGTTACTCCATAGTTTTAAATCTATTAATATATCTTTAGCCATTTTGTCACAATACATTTTTAAAAAGTGTCCTATTTGACCCAATTTAAACTTAACACTAAAAGTCTTAAACATAATTAAATAGGCTAATTAGGCAGTTATTATTAATATAATATATAAATTTAAGTATTTCTATATATCGATAGCTCGCTAAAAATAAGATATTTCCGTCATCGCGGATCTGGGCACACTAAAGGCCCGGGAATTTCGAGAACGTATGGTCTGGCAGCGCTGGTAGCTCAAAGCACGAAAGTCTGGCAGCACCATATGAGCCTGATGGTTCGCGTCTGGGCGTTATTTTTCAAATTTTTATTCAAATGTATATTATGCAGTTTTCTGAAAACGATAGTCATATTTATAAATTAGTCAAATTTATACAGATATTAGCACATAATCTCTTAAATATAATTAAAATTTATTACAAATATATATACATATTTCAGAAAAATGTAATTTCCAAACATATTCGCTTTACGATCATTTCTTTTTGAGAATTTTAACCCTCAGAACAATACGTTTCTTTCTGTTAGTTTTAAGTTGCTTGTAGGATTCCATCACCCTCAGAACAATAAGTTTCTTTCTGTTAGTTTTAAGTTGCTTGTCTTTTTTTATAAAAAAGTCAGCAGAAATGTATATTTAACTAAATCATAAATAATATGATTTTTTACTGTTAGAATACAATTACATTTTTAGCTGCCTTTCCTAAATGTAATTCTCTTGTTAGAGCGGGAAGACCCACTTTACTTGCATCTATTATAAGAGTCCTCTTATAGTTGTATTGTTATTTTTTATTTACGCCCATTAAATTGTCCCATATAAATGGCATATCTCTGGTTTATTTTCATTTGCCTTTGTTTTTTGTATGCATATCAGTCCGCCGCCTTTTTGCAGTTCAGTGGCCAGTGCTCGAGGAATTACGCCGTCGGTTGTTGTGCTGTGCCTACGCGTGGAAATTTGTCCTGGAGGCAGCGACTTTTCCAGCTCATTGAATTGGCCGGGAGGAGAGGCCAGGTCAAGATTTCGCCATGGTTCGGGGGTGCGAAGGAAGCTCGGTGGGCACGTTTAACAGCAACCACGTGACGGCAGCGTAATCTAAAGCCACATCATCATTAAATATTTACACTACATTATAATTCCAGTTCTTTTCTTACGCGACTCGTGTCCCACTCACACGTTCACTGGAAGAAAATGGTTGTGGAGTTTCCAAGGATTTTATTCTGCAGAGATAGCTGTAAATATTTTAAATAAAGTTATAAAGAATAAACTAAATTAAATTTACGTTTCTTCATTTAATTCTTGATTTTTTAACAGTATAGTTTGTGTTTTAAGTAATTTATTTTTGTTTGTGATTTCTCCGATTTTCGTCTATTTTTCCGAGTATACCCAGAGTGAGATAGAGATAGAGAAATGATAAAAGCATGGGAACGAAGAAGGCTCACGACAAAAGAACCAAGAAAGAGTCGGCGCTGACGACACAACCGCAACATTCAATTAAACGTAATGTGTTGTTTGTTGTCCCTTGAAGGACAGGTTGAGCCTACGCCCCTTTCGCCGCCACCCCGGTTCCAGAGGACCCAAACCCGCCGTTCCTTGATAATAAATGTAAACTTTTCACTTGAAAAATTCACGGCGCGCATAAAGAAGGAAATAAAATGAGATGTCTACGGATAATACAGAATTGCTCTGGCAGTGGGTCTGGGTCAAGTCAAATATCACAAGAGAAATCCATTAACCTGTGTCTCATTCCGGTTTGCTCTCTCTCTCTCTCTCAGGCTCTCTTCCCCTTGACTAACTTTCGTGTGCGACTTATCTTAGGGTTTTTGTTCATAAGTAAAGTCATAGAGGGAGATCTCTTAATGTAATTTGCCAAGTTTAAGGTCCTCTGCCTGCAAGTAGGCAACACTTTATTGCTGCTTGACTCAACAACTTGGAAAAAAAAACTCAACAATATATACCATATGCACAAGCGCACCCATTGTTCACCTGCCGGCACTTGAAGGAGAAAAAATAACAACCACAAGGACAACAACTGCGGTAACAGAGTTTAGTTTTCTATAGGCCGGAAGTTGGGCAGGCATATAAAAGGCTTTCCGCTGCTTTCCTGCGAAATGTTGCATTTCAAGCATTCCCGGACATGAGCAGCCAACAATATGCACACCCGAGCAGTGCATCAACTGAGCCAGAAGCGTCTGAAGTAGCCCCCGGCACAATGAACTTCAACAGAATGCTTAATGTCGACAGACACTCACTGACTTGAGCGTGTTAAGGTTAACTTTAAGGGGAGAGGAAATTAGAATGGATAGCAAATTCCATTGAATTACATTATATAATCCAGGATCTAATAATAACTGGAATAAACCTCAAATAATATAATTTTTCACTGCACTTCTGCCAGCCTTCAGTTCTCAGGCAGTAAGCAAACATTAGCTAGGCTCTGGCCAAGCACATTGCAGGATCAAATCCGAAGGACCTGCTTTAGAAAAGTAAGCAGACCGAAAGAGGCATGGCTGGGTGTGCGGAGGGGGCTGTGTGCTTTCAACACAGCACAAAAGGCGGTTGAGAATTGATTTCCTGTTTAGACATTTAGGCCGATTCGGTACACTGATAGAAATAAAAAAGTTTACTTTTGAGAATTTGTGCATTCTCAAAATTAATTCTTAATATAAGTAAAAAAATTCTTAAAGTACGATTTTTTAGGCTTAAATCAAGACCAAAAAAATCTAGATTTAAGATTTTTCACATTCTTAAAAAAAAAACTTAAAATGAGACCAAATATTCTCAAAAAAATACCAAATAATCGTAAAACAAAACCAAAAAGGATTCTTATCAAGAAAAATAGTTCTTAAATTGAGATTTTTGGCATTCTTATTTTTCCAGAGGAGATTGCATACTACTGTTGTCTCATTCTTTCTTATACAAAAATGGAAATCATAATCAGTGGTGTCATTTCCGCTTTTTTCCCGTCAGATCTGGGTTTTTTAGAAGCGTGATTGCGGGAAAAATATGAAAACAGCGGGCAGCGGGAATTCTGGCTTTTTGAGCAAATTTACGCAGCTTCCGGACAATTTTAACATATTAAAACAGATTGATGCATTCTCTGTTGAAAATATTTTAAAAATCAAAAAGAAACAAATCTCTCCAATCCTTGAGTATTTTCGTACTCCTAATATAGATAAAATTGAACGACTGTACAACGACTTAACCCTGGTAGAGTGGGAAAATGTCGATGATACTGTTAAGTTCTGGGCTGAAGTTCTTAAATATCGGGATTCTGGCGGAAACTGCCGTTTTCAGGAATTGGCTTCAGTTGCTCTGCAAATGCAGTCCCTGCCTTGGTCGAATGCCGACGTCGAGCGGGTGTTCAGCCAAGTCAATTTAATAAAAACGAAAATTCGAAATAGCATGAGCGTTGAAACGTTAAATGCTATACTGAGTATAAGGTCCATATTTTAATTTATTTGTACCTTCAAATTATAAATTAATTTACTTAAAATTTTAGGTACGGGCTGCGTCGACACAATATGTGCTGTTTTAACTATAATGTACCACCCAGCTGCCTATCTACAATTGAAGACAAGAAATT
>VNJQ01001897.1:0-83766 GCA_008042515.1 Drosophila truncata
AATCATGGTTGTATTTAGTACATAATTGTGAACGTTCTTAGTTTGTCTTTTCTGTATTTGGTTAGAGTTTTAGTTGTGATGGCACTCTTTGGCATTCACAAATTATTTTGTATAATATTCTTAAGCATTTTAAGAATATAAGAAAGTTTAGTTCAAGTGCCGTAAGGTGCCGTGCGGCTTGCAAAATACAAAAAGGTAACCTAACCTCAATTTGAAAAAAGCACGTATTTATGTATTTATTTATGTATTTATGTATTTATGTATTTATGTATGTATTTATGTATTTATTTTATGTTCGTTTTTGTAAATTACATTTATAATTTCTGTCATTATTATTTTAAGGCGAAATAGTTTCCCGGCGAAAACTCGTTTTACACTGATTGTTCCTATGGCAGCTATAACCTATAGTATCCAGATTTTTACTGAAGTTTCCCAGGTTATATACGAAAATTTCCAAATTATTGTTGCATCAAAATAAAAAACAATAGTTTTTCATATAAAAACTGAATATCAGACCGATTGTTCATATGGCAGCTATATGATATAGTTGCCCGATCTGGCTGATTTTTACATATTATTTAAAGATAAATATAAAAAAATTTTCTGCAAAGTTTCAAGACCCTACCTCAACTAGAAGTATTTTTGGCCGCTCTCCCCATACAAGCCGGACCACTGTGCAGAGCAAAGATGGCGGCGCGCGCTATCTTTTGTCTGTCTACTTTGTAAGTGTGCGTGTGCATGCGTACATGTGTGTGTGTGTGTTAGCCCGCGAATACAACAACTAAATTTATTTTAGTTTTAACTATTTGCCCGGGCACAAAGGACAAACGAGAAACGTCGAAAAAGCCACGCCAAAAGTAATGCGAGGGACACTCTTCGAGGATCTCTGCAACTGTGTCTGTGCCAAAGTATTTGACATATACAAACAAAGCTCTCGCGCGCACACACACACACTATGGCTTTACATAGACAGACACATTTTCACTTTTCACTTTTCACAAAACACAGTGCACAAAAGCCGGCAGAGGACAAAGGATATTATAAATTACATACCAAGTTCTTCCTTTTTTTTTCATCCTTTTTTGCTTCCTTCAGCCTTGTCGCCTGTCCGTGTGTGTGTGTGTGTGTTTCAGAATATATGAGTGTTTGTGTTCGTGGGAGGTGTGTGTAATTTGGTGTGTTATTGTTGCTGTTTCTGTTGCCGCTTTTCACTAGTTTCAATTTTTTCCCCTTTCCCTTGTTGCCGCTCGTCGCCTTGTTATTATAATTTTAGCAGTTTATTTTCTTTTGCTATGCAAACTTAATTCCATTTCTCTGTTTATGTGCTTACACACTTGTCCAACTTAAATATAGCTAAATACAGGGTGAGGACCGTTTTTGAGAGGGTTTTTAATAACATTTATGATGTCAATAAATCGGTAAAGGCTACAGAATATAAAATTAATTTTAACATAAAATGTATATTAATTTTTATTGCACTTTTATGGAAGTACAGATTTTTAATGTATAATTTTAATAAAACTAATTGCTTAGACATTTTTACGTTATTAAATTTAAAGTTTAATAAAGGTTTCCTAGCTTTAAATGTAAAAAAAGATACCATTAAATAATATATAATATATTCTCTAACGAATAGCTGCCCTAAATTTATGAATTTCTTTTAAATTTAAATATTTTCTTTCTTTGGAATTTATTGTATATCAAATAAAATTCCACGTAAAACATTTTTTTGTTCTTTAAAGTACGAATAAAGTCCTTTTTTAGTTTATGAACCTTTGATTATAAAATAACACCCTGTTTTTGAGCAATCAAACAAGGGCAGCAGCAGCATCGTGAAGCACAAAAAAGTGGTTACCCCGCACAGTCAAAAGTCTGCTCGTCTGGACAGAAGGACATTATTGGACGGACATTATTGCTGCCGTTTGCGTCGCTGTCGAGGTTGCTGCCTCAGTCGCAGTCGCTGCTGCTGCTGCTGATGCTGCTGCCGTCGCAGTCGATGTTGATGCTGGCAGCGACTGTACCAAACGTAGTACGCAAACAACACACACACATACATAAATCCAGAGAGCTTGATATGTACAAATGTACATACGTTCAGATGGCGGCATATGGCAACATTTCACAAAATCACTCAAAGTCCTACAACAACAGCAGGAGCAGCAACAGAGCAACAACAGAGTAAACAGCAACAGCAGCAGATTCTGTAAAATCAATAACAAAAGAAGCCGCAAAAGCAATGGCTAAATTAGCAATCACAGTAGAATTAATAAAACTTGTAGATGAATATTATATTGGATAGGAATTAAACCTAACATATTCCAGAAAAAAAAATTACTGCACATTTAAATAGAGAAGCTTCTACATTACCAAGATCATCAGCAGCAGAGCCTGCAGACACAATAGCAAAAGCCGCTGCAAAAGCAAAATCAAAAGCAACAGAAGATGCTGTGTTGCAGTGACTACTTCTGCTAGATTTAAATGCTACTAACAGCTGCTGAGACTAACAGAAGCTTGAACGATGCTTGAAGTTCCATGTTAACAGTAGAAATTTTATGCCACCACCAAAAGAACACCCCATAGCGCCACCCCACTGATTTGTCCCAGAAAATCTGCTTCTTTAGTTTTTTTTTTAGTCCTACTCCTTGAAGTGTTGGGTTTGGTTTTTCATATCCCAGCGGCAACAGACGGGACTATAAAAATGGATTTTTATTATGTTGCTGCTTCTGCTGCTGCTGTATCTGCTTTTGCTTTTACCGCTGCTGTTATCTCTGTTGGCAGAGTTCCTCTCACCTTTGCCAGAGAGATACGAATACGAATCCTTGCACTCACAGCATTGACAGAGCTTCAGCTTCTGCTGACTATATGTGTGTATGTATTGATATATAGCGAAAGCGCTCCTTTTTGAGTCCTAATTATTGGTACGAAACTTTGAGTAAAACATATTTGCTTAAAGCTGCGGATTCTGGAGAGGCTGTAATACATTTTTGAGTATTTATAAAAATAAATTAATTAAAGAAGGAAGGTTTCTATGAAAATACACCATTTAATATACTGGAATTTAAGAATAACATCTTTAAATAGAGTTTGGGAGGACAAACTTTAAAAATATGTACAATTTCCTTTTACTTACCAATAAGGTAAATATTATACGATGAGTGAGTGAAATACGGCATCTATATTTACCATATTATATAGTTATAACCATAACATAATACGAGATCTTTATTTATGAGCTTGAAAAAAAAAATTTCCTAGAGAAATGTAAGGAAAAAATTAAGAAAAACTACAAAAGCAAATAAACTATTCGATTTTAAATTAATAATTATTTTATAAGGGCTTGTGGTTTATATTCCAAGGGAGCTAAAGTTTCATAAATAAACAAAATCATTCCTATCGATACGTCTCCAAGTATACCCTCAGTATACTATTTCCTAAAAGCTTTCAGTGATCATAAACTAATTTAGAAAACATTTTCACTTTTTCAAAACTGCCCTGGCTGCCAGCCATCAAAAGTCAGGTCTCTGTGAAAGTGATTCACTCGAGCCTCATCCTGTGAGTCACTCGAAAGGAGCTTCCACTCGAATCGAAAGCCGGCAGCAACAGTCTGCTTGTGTATACACATACAAATGTGTGTATAAGTGAGAGGGCAGCATCCCGCTGAGTATATAAGTAACTATGTAATAAAGAGGACCAGGCCCAGGCTCAGGACGAGGCCGAGAGAAGGAGCAGAGACAGGAGCAGGAGCAGGAGCAGGGGCAGGGAAGTTTTGAGGGTGCCGCCACCCCTTGAAAAGCAGGACACTATTGGGATTAAGTCTGGCTGTGTGAGTGTGTGCTCGCAGGATGCTGTGGCTGTGAGCGTATTTTGTATTATTTTGTTTTTGCCTTTTGCCATTTTGTACATAAATCACCAGGCAGCAGCAGCAGCAGCAGCAGCAGCAGCGGCGAACTGAGAGCCGAGGATGCTGCGCAGCTGCTGCGCTGCTCGGCTTGGCTCGTCTCCGTGTGTGAGTGTATCCTGCGAGCATCCTGCGAGTGTGCGAGTATGAGTGTGCCGCCATTTGGAATTTTTCGAAATTAGGGTTCGCTACAACAAACGCATTTCGTAGTAGACGTTTAGGCGTCAACTAGTGCGCTTGGTGCTGCGCTTACACGTAAACACACGCTCATCAGCCGAGGAGAACGCTGACTCTCCATCTGAGACTGAATCCTCCAACAGATTCAGAATCTAGCCAAGGCCCAGATCCTGCCAGGACTCCTACCACGACCAACTAACACAAAGACAGACAGACACACAGAGGAAAGAAAATCAAAAGCTCTAAAACATAAACTATTTCATCTTTGACTTAACTCAATCCAAAACGAACGAAACTAATGCCTAAACTGAACGCTTGACATTTATTTCTCGCACCTTCCAGACAGCCACACTATTTTTTAAGAAACCAGCGCTAACCAACGACGAAAACGAAACGAAAAGTGAAAATGCTGTGCCAAAAATTAAACATAAATCGAAAATAAAAGTGTCGAAGGCCCAATGCCATATCGAAAAATGGAAATGGCCAAAAGCTCGCTCTCTCTCATAAATAATTAAATCAGTAATTGATTTTAATGAAGTATTTTGGAAAGTGCGCGTTATGTTAAATATTTCCATGGGTATGTACTTGATGTTGTAATGGAATATACGTCTATATGTCATGCAAATTCTTTGGTGTTCTTTGATGTCAATGTCGTTGTTGTCATTTTCGTTATTGTCGTTGTTCTTGTATTGTCCAAAAGTCGAAAAAATAATGTAACTTTAACCACGATAAATAATAATGATGTCCAAGTATTGAGTAAGTATTATACTTATTTTATATTTTATATAAACTTGATAAGGCATAAGAAGTTCATTTGAAATGAGTTTACATTTGTTAGATTCAAATAATAATCTAACTGTATTTATTTCGCAATTTATAAAAATAACTAAAGTGAAATAGACTCAAACATATTTAAACTTAAAATTAAATTCGGTTTGTCTTTTAAGCTGCTTGAATATTTTTCTAGGATATTTATCCTTTAAAACAAGAGACTTAAATATATATTCAAGCTCTTTTGACACTTGACTATACACATTTGTTCTTTAAATGTATCTTAAATAAAATAAATTAAACAATTTAAGACACATAGAAGTCTTCCTAATGACCCAAAGAAAAAGTTGGATGAACACACCCAATTATGTTCTGAAAAAACAAATCACAAGCAGTGCCAGCCCAGGGTCCAGAGAAAACAGAAACTGAAAAGTGCAAACAGAAAAGTTTCAACGAGCTGAATTTGTACAACTCATCAAATATTCCTTAGTCAGCCGTTGCCTGTGTGTGGGCGTGTGTTGAGAGCACAGGACCAGCAGGGACAGCCCAGGCACAGGACACACAGAGATCGGCAATGCCGAGATGGCTGCCTGGCGGGCAGGCTGTCCGTCGTAAAATCGAGCTCATCGTGAATTCGAAACGAGAAGCCGCAAACTACAGGCAACCCTGTGAATCTCAAGCACTCGCAGGATGCCAGCAATCCTCGCAAGCACACACTCTCACAGACTCTTACACACACACACACACACATACACCGACACTGAGAATCGCACAGGCGAGTGTCATGCGTCGTACGCGATGTCAAGGACCGCACCCAAAAAACTTTTTTCTCGCAACGCGAATTTCTGACGAGCTCTGAGCTGTGATGGACGGATGGATGGGTTTTGGGCTTCGAGTTTTGGGTGCTCGCTGTCCGACTGTCGATGATTTGTAGAGGCAACTCTGTCTCGAAGCGCGCACACTGAGCGGAAATATTATTTTTACAGAGAAATAGCAGAAATCCTGATACAATTATAAAGAAATATGCTATTAAGAGTTTATTTGCTGCAGTGTTTGAATTTAAAAAGATTTTAATTTTAAATATTTAAAGTGAAATATTCAAGTACAATACCTAAAATAAATATAACCCTTTTTTAAAATATTTTATTTGCAAGAAGAAATATTTTAAGTGCAAGAATCTAAAGCTTTAAAATGTATGCAATAGTAAAAACAGTTAAATACAAATTGTTAAGATAATATAATTTAATTATATTCAATGTTAGGAACCTAAAAATCGCACAGCGCAAATTATTATGTATCAAAATAAATTTATTATAAATCCCTAAGGTTTTTAAATATTTTCAGAAGTCCTCCTTCAACCACAGCATAGCTCAAAATTACTTTTATTTATTTATGTCTGCAAATATTGGAAATATCCAGAATTCTGAAATTATTATTTAAAAAATTAGATTTTATTTTCCCGAACTTCTTAAATTTTATTTTTTTTTTCGATTTTATAGTAAACAATATATACTCGAACATATGCAAGCATTTATGGCAGGTTAAACTCGGCAAAGTGCGCGAGCGGAAGGAAATGAGATTTTTATGTGTCTCCTAGCAATCGTCTCCTTCGAACCAAAAGGACTTTTTGCTCAGCACAAAACCAGAAACAAAAAAAAAAAGGAGAAAAAAGTGGAATAGTAAAACGTGCTTTGCATAAAATGCGAGACGAACTGTCCGTATTTTATTATCCCACGCACACAAACAACTTGATTCAGTCGGTTCAGACTTCGTTATCTCTCACGCTTGGCTGGCATAAAAATTTGTTGGCTGCACGTATATATTTCTTGACGTTGTTTTTTTTTTTGTTGCATGTTTCCTAGGAGCGGGTTTATGTTTTTCTGGGGTTCATTCGCTTCGCTTTTTGCCTTTCCAGATTTTTTATTTTGGTTGCCGGCACTTGTAAGGTTCTTGCTTTGTGCGTACGGCAAATGGCTTTCATGCACTTTTTGTCAGGTAGAAAATAGTTTTATTCAGTTCGCTTTGAGAGAAAAGTTTTTTGAAGTTTTCCTGGCTGCGTTTTTCCCTTTTAGTTGGTGAGCTTAAAGTTGTGCAAAGAGTCGGAAAATTGGGTTGCGGTTTAGGTGGGATTTATATTACGTTTGAAGGGGAAAACTCAGGAAAACTTTAGTTAAGCGTTTGTTTTAAATTAGATGTATAATAAAATGGTTTTAGGAAGATATGCCAAGTCCCATGCCAATTAAATATTTAAGAGAAAAAATAGAAAAACATCTGAAAATGTAAAATTAAAACCCATATACATTTTTAAACACTTTTTTAAAGGTTAAATTCATTTGAATCTATTTATCCACTAAATCCACTAAAAAATATAAACTGAGCTGCTTTTTTAAAAAATTATCCCTCTTATGTTCCTTCCCTTGAAACCTCTAACTAAGCCAGATAAATATTTACATATATACTCTTCCCATGCAAACAATTCTCGCTTGAGTTATAGTCGGGAAAAAATCTATAAAAAATAAAGAGACGATGACGGCGACGACGACCTCTGGCACTTTCATCTTCTCTGCTTTGCAAACAAGCTGCCTTACATGTAAACGTCCTTTCCTTTTAGTCATTGCTCCTCTGGGTGTCCTGCTACTGTCTGAGGCAATAAAAGGATAAAAGCGAGAAGCTTGCCAGGACACGAGGCAGAAGCGAAACCATTGACATTAAAATCATGCATAAGTGCTCATATGGCAGCAATGCGACAGCGAAGACAACAACAAAGCCTTCTAATTGTGAGGCATTCAAATAGAAAGACAGAAGGACAGGCAGACAGAGAGGCAGTGGGGCACTTTATGGAAATAACGCTTTATGAAAATATTGCCTTGGGTCTGGGCCAACCAAAGGATGAATTTCTAGGGAGACAAGGCGACGCTTAAAGCGACAAAAATCGGAATAGTATAATCTAAGATATTTTTGTATAATTATGTGCAAGGGTTTTACTAATAAAATGTATTCTAATAGACTTTAAAAATGTAAATATTTGAATACATTTTATTATATTGGAATTTAATATCAGAAGCTAAATAATTATCAATCGGAATAAAAACTATTTAATGTTAAGAAAAAAACCGTTAATAATTTTATTTTTTAAGTATTCGGAATATTATAAAAACTAAGGGGAAAAAATGATAAATTCTAGTTCTCTTAGAACCGAATTTTGTAGGTTATAATTATTTTATTTAATATTTAAATAAAATATAGGACACAACTTTTATTATTTTATGTACTTAAATAAATAAAATACCGCTTTAATTAATGTAAAGGTGCTTAAGCTTCTAAAACTTAACCAACGAAAGCCAAAGTCTTACGTAAAATGTATCATAAAAAAGTCATTTTAAATATTTTCCGCTCATCATTACATTACATATTCAGATTATATTTTTTGTATTTTTTGCCCAATGAAGCGAATTCTAGGGCGCCTGGCCAATCGATTAATACCCATAAAAAAAATGTGAAAAGTTGCTGACACAGCCTGGTCACAAATTTAAATAGCTACAGCGATGACATAGGAATTAAATCAATATAACGCCAAGGCTGCTGGCAGTTTGTCAGCTGTTTCAGTTCGCATTCATTGGCAACGACTGGCAGCTGGCCGGCTATTTTTCCACAGCTGAACAGCTGATTTCATGCAATTTCCATTGTTGCCGCTTTGGGCGCCAAATGCGATGCAAGGAAAACAGGACGCAGATTTTCCCTCCCTATATTGTCCTGGTGCCTGATGTGTGCAAATGTGTGTCACGGGCCACGGAGTCTCCTGTATCCCTCCAGCATTCGCTATTCAGTGAGGCTATACTCTACCGCTCGTCGATCAGCTGCTGCAGGACAATACAATGCACACAATGCCTCTTGTTTTTCCATCCACCAGTCCCCTCTTCAGGCTTGCCGTTCAGCGATTTTCCTCCGCTTTGTGAATTTTTCCAGATGCAGGCAGGATTTGCCTTTTTTTTTAGGTCCCTGTAACTGATTTGCCGCTTCTGAACGAGTGTGAGTGTGAGCGATTGAAAGGATATTGATCGAAAAAGCGATTAGAGTTTGATTTATGTGTTGCTAATATGACTAATATGACTGAACTTATGCTTCGCTGAATTCTGAGGAGTTTTATTTATGGCTAACACTGATTTATTTTCTTCATAGATATGTTTTGAATTTAAAATGTTAAAAAAAGAGTAGTGCTTTAGGGATTTTAAACTTAAGTAAACTTTTGCTTTTCGAATTAGTTCTTTTAGAATTTTTTTTGAGAACAGAATGTTTTTTTATAGGCCTAATAGTAGGTTCTATGATTTTATTTGTTTCATAAAACTGATATGTAAAGTAAAAAAATTGGCGATTATTTTTAAACTGATATTTAAGTATTAAATTAAAACCTGTAAAAAGATTTTGTAAACAAGAGTCTTACGAAGTGAATTAAGAAAAGTAATTAAGAGTAAATTAAAATCTAAGATATGTAATTATATGTACTTTCCTGTTTTCTCTATTTTTAAAAATAATTTTGTATACAAGGACATAGAAATAGATGTTATCTACATAAGAATACATATTATAAGCTTTTCATTTCCAAACTTAAATCCTCACCCAATAATTTAGCTTTATCAGGACTCAACAATCGTCACAATGACTTAATGGCAGGCCGACAATATGCGACAGTAAACACATAACGACGTCGCGGGATCAGGATCGGCATTCGGATCGGGATTGCCGCGAGCTCATTCACCTTTTTGGATGCACAGCTGCCACCTTTGGAGGTGAGGAGTAAATCAAGGTACGTATTCAATGGGCTGACGGGCGCATAAACAGGATATAAAAGTGCAGTGCCGTAAATAAAAAAACTAAATATGAAACGCAAAAGGATACACAGCGCGGCTCCGATTCAAATACGCATACAGATGCATATAATCGTAAAATCGGCAAGGATAACAATGAATGGAATACAAGCGCAGCTGGCCCCGACAGGATAACCCGAGCAAGAGCCCGAACCCAGGCCCGAACAGAAACCGGATTTCGGAAATAGCTCAGGGAGAGAGCGAGTTCGAGACCGTTCCCAATCACAAACCCTCTATCTCGCTTTCGCCCTGGGATCTTCCTTGAAAAATCCTCAATGCGAGCCTGACGACGACGACGATCATCCCCTAAATCGCATCCCGATCGTGAGTACTTAAGGCCCGTGTCAGTATCGGGGTTTTGTATCGCAGCACATTCGCCAATTCGGTCAGTTCGATCGCGACTTTCCTAGGGAGCGGTTCTCCCAATCAACCAAAATCGGAGTGTTAAGAAAAGCAGAAGAATAATATTGAAAATATAAAAATAAAACTCCTGAGAACGTGAGAACGAGATGAAACCGGTTCGATTTTTGGTATCACTTTCGTTTGATGACCTCATGCGGTGACGTTTCGTCAAGGATATTCCTGCCCTTGGATATTTCCGCATCATCATAATTTGGTTTAAAATTACGCAACGAGGACCACTGAAGTGTATATTTTTGGTACTGTTTTCTCCTGGTGTCCACTGTAGGCCTATATGTATTTCGACCATAAGGCACGCGGTGAATGCCAAGAGCGAACGCAATTCTACTGTTTACTCAAAAGTTTGACTAAAAAACAATTAACAGTGTTAACAACTAAACAAGTAATATAAAGGAAATATATAGATACTAAAATTAGTACATATATATAAAATTATATATATTTAGAGTGTTTTCAAATAACAAAAGTTGGAATTATTAGTTTAATTTATTAAATTCAACTGTGGATCTAAAATGGCTAAAATGCTCTAAAATACTCTGCTCGGGATTTGATTTCTTTTTAACAATTTGCTCAATAAATTTTTATGAAATATTAGTATATATATTTAATATAGATACAATATTTAATATTTAATATTTAATATTTATATATTTACATATACATATATATTTTTCCAACATATCTACTTTAATTATACAATTTCTTCACGGTTTTAAGAGGACACATATATTTTATTGAAGAAAAATATGATGGATTAAAATATCAGTTATTAAAAAGTGAATTAGGTTAAACTCTAAATACTTAAAAATATTTCATATAAAATCTTTTTCCATTTGTTAATTTATTAGTAAATGTTTTGGTAAAATAGCCATGAGACAGAAAGTATTCATATTACTTAAAGTGGCTTTCATTAAAAAACAAATCTTATAATATTTAAAATATATAATAAAATGTATATATATTTTTTATACTTGTATTCAAAAATTCAGAGACTTAGAAAACTGTTTCGCTTTCATTAAGCTCTCTAGCAAGAACAATAATTAAATATTCTTTTAGCAAAGCCAACTCATTATCAGTTTTTTACTTTCCTTTATAAAGACTAAAAACCATCTGGGCGGAATTTATTTCATTAAGACTCCTAAAGAAAACTCCTGAAGGAAAAACCTGAAGAAACTCAGCAGAGTGTGATTAATTGCACAAAGTTAAGTAATAAGAAACGCATTTCACAAAGATGGAATCGCCATACTTTGGACTTTCTTTTCTCCCTTTCTTTGAGATTCCTATATTCCCGCCTGCATATGATGGTGGATGGCATATAAAAAATGTCAATAAAGTCAGCCAGGCAGAGTAGGAGGGTTGCGGGATTATAATTTCTTTAGCGGAAATTAATTTAACGTCAGCTACATGCAAAAGCCGTCGCACAAATATGCATTAGATGGGGGCTTAGTGCAGCTGCCGAGGCGACAGGACGAAGCGGATAGGAATCTAGGACCGTGCAAGGACTATGCCAGGTGACAGAGGGCGTGGCACCTCCGCCCTTCCTCCTAATAGCATAAAGTGAACGAATGGCGCTGTCAGGCATCCCAGTTCGTTGACAAAGAAGCGTGGAGCGAAGGAGAAGCCAGGATGGTAAGTAGCGAATTTGCAATATTTTGCCAGAGAGCTTTCAACTTAAAGGACACAGGGCCTAGAGCAAGCAAAAAAAAAAATGTAATAGGAAATATTTTACTCGGAAAAAATCTCAGCTTCAAGAATGCAAAAATTCTACACGAACAAAAAAAAAAGTGATTATAAAAAATGTTAAAATAACAGCAGCTTGCTTGCCAAAGTGCAGGGATTTTGTGGGTGAGTTTGGCAGTGAACAAGGATATGAGCATAGGGTGCTGTGCCAGGACCTTACTTAGGTACACACACGAGGGCCACACCCATACTCACACGCCCCCACTGCACACTATGTGTACACACACGAGTGCAAATACAGATCCCTGCAATTTGTTCACTTTTTTCTTGCGCTTTTCTACGCGTTGCAAAACTACACTTATCGAAATCAAATTTATGGTGAATACACTTTAATAATCAAGGATTACATTATGATATCGACAAGTTTTATTAAGGTCAATTAATATAGTCTTAAATAAGACACCTGTATTGCAAGGACTTACTAAAATTTTTAAGAAAAATAAAACAATTGTTCAAAAAAATATAATTGTATCGTAAGTGATACTAAATAAAATATTTCTGGCAAAGATTAGAGGTTTCTTTAACATATCTCCGAAGAAAATCCTAAAGCTGTAGGGATGAAGATTACAAAATAAAGTGACAACAAATCCTATAATAATTTGATGAAGTTAAAGAGAAATATTCAAAATAATTTAATACAAAATTTGTTGTAAAATTTTAAGGATCTAGAAAAATTTAGTTTACCTTCTTTTTGCCAGTGTATATATTTTCACCCACACATTCACTCAGAGGCACACACGCACATACTAAATGTATGTGCACGCCTGCGAGAGCAACTTCCACTGGCATCGTTGCTGTTGTTGATTTTCTTTGGGCCTTACCGCTTTGGCATGCAAATTTGCTTGCATGAAAATGAAGGCGAGGCTTCTGGGTATTCAGTTCTCGGTTTTCAGCTCTCCTGGCCCTGGCTCCTTTCCGCTCCTTTTCGCAGGACTCGCAGCTGAGCAGTCGTCCGTGTGCGTTCCATTTCGCATATGCATAAAATGCTGAAGCATTCGGGGTCCTGGGTTGGGCCCAATGTTTTCTTTCTGTTTGTTTTTGGGCCCCCCCGGGCAACTCGACTGGGTCCTTTGTGTCTGCTGGGATCCTGCAGAGGGTAGTGTAGGATGTAGGGGGTTGAAGCTTTAGCTTATGGTGTGCCTTATGGGGTTTCTCTTTTCGGGTTGCGAAAACTTAATAACTGTTCAATGCAGATTACTCGCAAGATTACTGGCGGGAAATGGGGGAAGCAGAATACTGTGTATCCTTCAAGCCAGTGACATGATTGCCATGTGTACCCTGGAAATCGATTAAATGGCGAATAAAGGGTATGTGCAGGCACTAGGGGGTTTTACCATTGAGCTGAGTTAATTTGAATAAAAGGGGTATATAAAAAATTCGTACTTATGCAAATATCTTGGGGAGTTGAAGCCAAGAAATCGAGAGAGATCTTTATGGATTTCATAGTAAAGGCTTACTAAAGTTTGTAAAAAGTAAATTACATTTTTGAGGGTTTCTTTATGCTTTTTATGCTTCAGTTCTATTTCAAGCATACATTCCTTTGTCATTTACAGTTTTATAAACAAGTGTTTAGTTTATTTTAAGCCATGGGTAATGTGTTTTTATTAAAAGTATTTAAATTAAAAAAAAAAGAGTATATATTTACTATATATTACTTTTTTGAGTGTTTTCTTTTCTTTTAAAATTGCTAATTATTCTAAAAAATTGTATCTCCCATATACATTTTATATCAGCAATCAAATCACTTCAAAAGAAAGCACAGCTCAAGTCGATGTCGATGAGTTGGGCAATGCAAAGTTTTCAAGCTGCACTCATGGAACATTTTCGACAGGCAACTGTGAAGGGCTTCCCAGCTCATTTCCATTTATACGTAACCCTCAACCCCACCACCCCAGCCCGAAGCAACCGCATTTTGATTGGCATTTGCATAAGCAGTTCAATGCATTTCCCCCGAAGGGTAGAGTGCAGCTGCCAGTGGCATCTTGGGGCATATGTTCAGACCAGTGTTTGCTTAGTCCTGGTATCCTTGAAGCACATCCCACAGACCACATGCCACATAGTTATGGCCGTTTATGAGTTCTAGGGCCATTCGATTTGGCCATGCATGAAAATATTCGCTTCTGCCTTCACTTCACATAAAAGCGGAAATTGAAAATATATAAATTTTAGACAAGTTGAATGCAGAAAAGGATATTGCATTTTCTGGTGGCTGTGAAAAGAAACCCCCCTATAATTAAAATGGCTTACAAGTAGCGGTGGCTTCTTCTCAAATATCTGACAGGCTGAAATAATAAAGCAGTTCGAAAATAAATGGTTGATTTTAATGGAGAGAACGTGCAGCAAATAGGAATTGCATGCAATATCGATTTCATAGGCGGAGCCGGGGCAGGCATTCCTTTGATGTTTTCCTCCTTTGCAGGTTAATCATTTTCTCAGAAAATATATATAGCATCATAAGAGAAAATTACAATTTTCCGCCTGACACAGACAGGAAATTGAATTTGCCCATTAATATTAGTATTTTGCTATCAAAGCCAATAATTTGCCAAATGAATATTAATTTTCCTTGAGCTATGAAGATGATATTTCAATTAAAACTGATTGGTATCTGTCTATGGCTAAACAGATAAGAATTATTTACGACAATCAAATTAGGTCGAAGACCGAATCAAAATGTAATCCCCGACTGTAAAAAGATAAGGCAAGGATATTTGTGCATGTGTCTGTCAGGCGGAGCGAAGCTCAAAACAATAAACCCACAAAAGCCCCCAAGGAAGGAATCATAAAAGTTTAGCCTTGGCCATTAAAAGTAGTCGAATAAAAGGAGAATTGCAGGCTAAGCTAAAAAGGCTTACGACATTGTTCTGGCCAATACCAAAAACAGCCGAATGTATCCCACAACCCTCACTCCAGGGCATTCTAATAACACGAGAGGCTGGGCTTTGGTTGGGGAAAGGAAATTTCGCACAGCTTTCAAGTAAGAATTTTGGTGAGCAGGCACACTGAAACTAAATTATTTAATAGAGACTTTCACTTAAATAATTTATTATAATATCTTTGTTAAAGATTTTATAAGCAACTTAACAGATTTATGTTATGGCTTTAATTTTAATAGAGTGTACTAACTACCTGCCGCTCTGTCTTTTTAGGGATATTAAAGAAGATCAAATCTTTACTTTTCTTTACTGTTCTGTTGAATAATGTCATTGCCATGATTTTTTTTTTAAATACCATCCTAATTTCGGGTATTTTCCTCTTATTTCTCCTTGTGCAGCGTTTTCCATTACGCTACAATAAATCTGTGCATGCAATGAAATGTAACACGAGATATTGAATTCAATGTTGGTCGGGGGGCTCTGTCAAGGGGGTCAAAGGGCAAAGGGGCCGAGCTGCTGCTGCTGCTGCTGTGGAGATAAAGAAAAGTGGCAGCAAATGCGGAAGAATAATGCGACAGCACGAACAACAGAGACTAGGGGGTGCGGGTTCGGCACAAGGACTCAGACTGGGACTGGGACTAGAGACTAGGCAGCGACTGCCACAATGGCGGAAAATAATATATATAGGGGAAAATATAGGCTGAGGAAAGCGCAGAGACAATGCAACGCCTCCCGCCAGAGGGAAAGGCAACAATTGCAATGCGACATCTAATATTTTATGCGTAAGAGCAATTCAGACGCGTAAACAAATGGATGTGGAACAGTCGGGCACACACTTTCTCTCTCTCCCTCTCTTTGGCTTGGCTCACTTCGCAATTGGATTGGAAAAGTGTGCTGATTGTCTTCGGATTTGCAATCCATTAACATTTGCATATTAAAACCACGCAGGGCTTACCAACCGAAATATTTCAGTGAAATATTCTGCAGTTAAAAGAGGATTTTAATACTTAAAAGCTTATATTGGAAAGACCATAAAGTGTTGAAAGCATGAAAACTTTATTGAAAAAAAGGGAACTATTTTTTCCAGAGAATATATGTTATAGTTCTTAAAGCCTTTATATTTTCCTCCATCAGAAGTAGACAACAATTCATGGAAGGGAATGTGTATTGTGTAAGCTTCCATTAAGGGAATTAGTTGGAAAATAATAAAAGTGGCCAGGACCTGGCCAAGACACCGGCACCGAATGCCACAACATGCACACCCAATATAAGATGCCATGTCTCTAGCTTTCTCCCTATATAAAATGTCTATATAGTATATGTGTGGGTTTTCGCTGATTTATAGAAGGTGACAGATGTGGGCACCGAGTGATAACAAGCTTTTCCCTCTTTTGGGCACAGAATTCTATCAAATGTTCCGTAGACAAAGGCAGCCACCGGAAAAATGCCTTTAGTTTGGTGTTGGAAAATTCTCCTTTTTACCACTCAGCAGCAGGAAAACGGGGGGACCAAAATCCCGAGAGGAGTGGCAAAAAGAATTGGCCCCGGCTGTCGGCTCTCGGTTCTCGGTTCCCGCTTTTATATAGTAACAGCTGCAACTGACGGGCATGAAAAGTGGTTTTTGGAGCGCGCAAATAGTAGAAAATGTTGGCAACGCCTTGGCCACGAGAAAATTCAGAGAAAATGGCCAGAGAAAGAGCGCTGTGATGCGGTGCGGGTAAGTGGAAATATTTTTGCAGTTTTGCTATAAATTAAAGCAATGACGGCGACGCCCGACATCGTCTTTCACATGTGACTGGCTCTTTCTCGGTCTGGGCGCAAAGTTCATACCGAAATTTATTATTATTTTATTATCAGCGGAAGTCCGTTGGGTGAAATAAAAAAAAACACGGAACTCCATGTGTAACTGAAGCGTACCCAGAAAAGTTTATTGGAAAATATGCAACTTTATTTTAAAAGTTAAACTTTTTGTATATAAATAAGGATTTTGTGAGATGAAGGTAAATAAAATAATATATTAACAAATATATAATTACTAGAATATTTAATAATGCTTGTATTCTTACTCATTATAAAATATACAACTCTGTTTACATTGTAAACGTAAATTCAATTTTTCCCTGAGAGTTGCCAAAGTTCCAATGTAATTCCTGAATAATTAAACACTACATAATCAGTCCGTTTTTATATTCAAACGAACATGTTCGAAGCTTATTAAGTTCACATTATTTTTCAATTTTCAACTACTTCATATACATATAATTCTATCAATCATTTCCCAGAGCTTAATTTCATTTAAGCCCCTTACACTATACTTTCACAGAGTAAACTAATTAATTTAATAATATTTTACACAATGACTATGAAGTATGGACTCTTGTTTCGTTTGTACAACATTTCCAATCAATTTGCAGGAAATTATATTGCAAAACTTTTGCATCAAATGGCAGAAACTCTAAACTGGAGATTTTTTGTAAAATTTTATCAAAACTTACTATAAACTAGGCAACAATTGAATTTATTAAAATTGAACAACTAACTGCCACAACTATGCTGCAAAATTGTTTTTCCCCCAGACCGTTATGTGGCGGAAATTTAACAATTTCAATTTTATTAATTGCCTTTCAAAAACACGCAAAACATGGTAGAAATAATTTAATTGAATAAAAGTGCCATATCGTGCAATAAAACTACAGCAAAATCGAAACAAATTAAAGTTGGGGGAAAAACGCAAAAAGGAAAACACTTATTTTTCATTTACGTATCATTAAAAAAAAAGAGGGACAGAAGTTCGGCAATTAAATTGTGCGAACCTTAATGAGGCTGTCCTGGAGGTGGAGGAAAAGTGGGCACATAACCAATAACCCAGGCCGTTGAAAACCAAATGGAAAGCAAAACGAAATTCCAGGCGAAAAATTGGCAACGTTGCATTTCCATTTTCGTATCCTTGGGGTGGCCATGTTGATTTCATTTCATTTAGTCGACTCAATGCTGCTTTTTGTCGTAGTCGTTGTGTTTTCCTGTCTGAGTATTTGTTGTTTGCCGCAACCGTGGTATCCCTGAATTTTACACTTAGCTTAAAACTAGGCTTTTTCTTTGAAAATATATATTTGCTTAGGTACTTATTTAAAGATTAAAAAAAAAATAAATAAATAAACTTGAAATATATCACTATTTCTGAAGCATTATCGTTAAGAAAAATATTTAAATATAATTGTATTTTCCAATTAATTTCTATAATATTTATATATATTTTTATAATATTTGTATTTACATTTTCAATAGACTCAATTTAGGATCGATATTTCTATTAAAATACTTTTTTGTAGCTCTCTTTCAATTTATTTTATGATTTTGTATTCTAAAATTCATATTTTAAATCATTTTTTTATTGAAATAATAGTTTAAAGCAGACATGCTCACATAATATAAATATCTTAATAGTCTAGTGATTATTTTTAACAGTGCCTGATGTATTTGCCTTTCTATATGCGGTGCTTTTGGCCGGTATTGTTGTTTTTTCGCCACGCCAACGCGAATTCGTTACGTGCAATGGCCGCAGCAACACAATTCAACAATGGCCGCCGCGCCGTAGAAATCGCGATTACCCTGCCTTTGTAATGGTATTGGTGTTGCCAATGGCGTCTGACCGGCCATTAGTATGCCAGGAAAAAGGACCACATCGGGAGAGCAATCCTCACACTTTCAAACGTACACAGATCGATGGACAGAGCAGAGCGTGTCTGTGGAAAATTATTTATAAATAAATCAGCATGTTTTTAAATAATTTATTGCTGATTGGGAATCAATCCATCTGATTGCTTATCTCTCAGTTTGTTTTTTTTTTGTTTAATTGTGAAATATATAGAGACTTGAGAAATGGTTTATGCAGTTTTTAATATAAAGATACTCGCTTTCAATGATTATTTATAATTTTAACTGTATTTCAGTTATCTAAATGCTTTACATTTATTTATATATTCTTTTAAGCAAATATTGATTTAATATCAAGCACTCTTTCCAATAGATTTAAGATTGTCTTTATTATATAATGGCTTGCTTAATTCCCACATAAAACCCCGCCTAATGGGCCTTAGCTTTGCAATTCAGATTCAGATTTCGATTTTCTTTCTATTTTCCCAGCTAAGCAAGTCCCTGACAGAGCCATCATTATCTTGGCCATAATAAATCGCTTGGCATCAGCATGCCAGCAGCGTATTTCCGTGGGGATGCTCCTAGACTGACCAACAGTTAGATAGATAGCTATTCAGGATTCGGGAATCCGGAGTGCAAAACGCTCCAAACAGAGGCCCATGTTGACCAAGTGGTTTTAGGCGAGAAATTGAAACAGGACAAGAGGGAAACATTGGACTCAAAAAAAAAAGAAAAGGAAAACACAAAGAAGGGAAGTTAAAAGCAGGCCCATGCTGACTGAGGATTCAAATACCCAAAAGGACGAGAGATAGAGAGGAGGGAGGTTCTTCCCCTCCCCAAACCCTCAGTGGTAGTAAAAAACCGGCAAAAAGCAACAACCGGTAAAATCGAATGTTCACTTTGCACACACTCTCGCCCAAAACACATACATACACAAGCACACAGCGCCTTATGGCTCACTCCTACACACAATGTATATGTGCAGGACTACGACTATGGCCAGTGCGTTTGTGTGGGTGTAGGGTCTGAAATTTTGCACACATTTACAATTATTGTAAATGTGTTGAAAATCGTTTGCACAACTGTGAGCAAAACACGTCGGAGTAGAAATCACTCTCTTTGTGCGTATGTATGTCCATGTATTTGCTCATTTGTTAAGGGGAAATGCCTTTGTCTGTCGTTAGGCAGCGGCCCTGTGTGTGTGTGTGTATGTGTGTGAGAGTGTGCTTACAGGACCCGTGTGAGAGTGTGCGGGTGTGTGTCCTGGCCGTGAGCGCAGCCATGTTTTTTCCAGCGAAACAAATGGCGCATGCGCCATTGCAAACACTGCAAGAAAGAACTCAACAATAATCTTACTTTATTAATTCCTTACTTTTTCCATGCTCTAAAAGAGTAAATTTTACTAATAATGAAGGTTTTTGTATAAGAAATGTAGTTATTAAATTAACTTAGCTAAGCAATATTTTTATTTAACTTATACGTTTACTATAATTTATTTTAGGTTATAAATAATAGTATGAAAAAATAAATACAAATAAGAATTTATGCCTTATTATAAAATAATGTTATAATAAATGTATATAGAAAGCGTTTTGAAAAGCTTACAATATATCTTCTTTAAATAATATTATAGTAATGGAAAATATTGGTCAGATTATAAGATCTATTCCAGAAAATGTTATAAATATTTATTAAAAAAGTAATGGTTATTATTTACAATAAATATAAAATGTCAAATATAAATTTAGTATTAAATAAAATATTTATTTGTTTTGCAGCATCACAAATAATAATTTTTTTATATATATTAATAGTTTCTTTATTTATTTTTTCAATTTTGAACTGAAAATTTAAAATTTATGTTATTTCTATGACCTTTTCTCGTAAAAAACATTTTCAATATCTCTATCCATCTTCTCCTATTCTTCTTATCAAACTTGAAATCTTGTTTGGCCCTTTGGCTCTTCAGTTCCGAACAACATCTTGTCCCCCGGCTAACTGAAACGTTACTTTTTCGAGTCAGTTTTGCCAGCTTTGCACAACGCAGGACAAACAATGTTGCAGCGGGCAACCACTTGAGAATCGAAAAGGACCCAGGACACCATCATGAAGGGGAAACCAGGTGATAGCTGAGGATAGCTACCTGCTACCTGGCAACTACACTGGCGAGGCATCTCTGCGGCGAGCTGTACATGGCAACGGCTTTTATAGCCAGCTCTGCGCACAACATGGCGTATGAGCAACGTAGATATACGTATATATATATATATATATATATATATAGAGGGTGTGTGTGTGTATGGGGAGAGTGTACATCCGTGGCTCTCGCAGTTATTGCTATGGCAACCTTGACTACCTGGTGCTCATGCCCCGGCAGCTTAACCTCATCAGTCGAGCGGCGGTCGCAGCTGCAAATATGCCGCATCCACCTACAAGTCCTTGAGTCCTTTTTGGGATGCTTCTGCTCCTGATGCGGCTGCCATTTGCTATTTTTCGTTTTCGTTAGCAGACTTTGGGTTTTAATGGATCGATGAGTGCTCTGCTCTGCTCTGCTCTGGATGGTTGGCTTGGTTGCGGCCTGGCCTGTCAACTTTTTTCCGAAGCCCTTTTTCTGGGTGCCTTTTTGAGGGGGAAAAAAGTTTTCCTTATTTATTTTTTTTTTTGCAGCTGTGGTGAGGGTTTTAGATATATATTTATATATATTTTCTTCTTTTTTTGTTGTTTGCCACCCAAGTACATAGGGCAGGAGACATTACACGTACATAAGGACCAGTTGACGGGCATTTGCTTATTAGATTTTCTCTGCTCGGCTGCCAAGATGCGGTCAGGTAACAATTTTGTAGGTTAGCTGGTTACCACAGTGTTCCTTCCAATTTCTAAACTTTAACAACTTTAACTCAGATTGAGTGTCACTCAGCCCATATTTAAGTCCAGATTATTCGAGTTCTCAAGTGCCTATTTGCAGTGTGCAATTTGCACTTGAATGGAGCTGCAAATAGAATTTATCCCTTAAAATAAAATGGAACTTCATTTGTTTATCTTTTGCTTAAGCAGAGCAAACATGCAAGCGAATAAATAAGCTTGCCAGCAGCGAATACAAAAGATTTTCCATCTGGACCATGACATGTGCAATGTTTTGTGAGGCGAGCTAAGTTCTAGATAGTGCTGAGGCAGTTGAAGAAGGAGAAGGATATCAATTGCAAAATATAATTAAATATAAATATTCTGAACCTATAAATATATAAGAATTGTAAACACATTTGGTTCTTTTTTTTATTATCATTTTTATTTATATAATTTTATGACTTGTATGAGGTATCCGGAAAATAGCCAAGTCAGCACTTCTGCTCTATAGAATTTTCCTTTTCCCCTGAACTTCAGCTTGTTATTGCACACGCATACACATCCTTTGTAAGTTTCTCCTATTTATTGCAATAATATTTATTCAGTAAGTTTTCTGTTCATATATTTGCCGGATCGCTGCTGTTTGAACTTGTATATGGCAAAAGTATTTTTAATATGCGCAAATAAATATTGAATTGCGAGCAACAAGGCAAGCATCAGTAGCAACAGCAACAGCAACAAAAGCAGAAGCAGCAGCAGCAGCAACAAAAGCAGAAGCAGCAGCAGCAACAACAACAGAAGCAACATCAGCAGCAACATCAGCAGCAGCAGCAGCAGCAGCAGCAGCTGGCTCTTCAAAGATACAGGGAATATGAAATTTGCTTGCTTAGAGGATTTATACTATGTCGGGAGAGAATGCAGAAGCAGAATGGATTAGTGGCCGGCCATTGTCGAGAGTACTATATAAATTTGGCTTAAATGTGCAATGCAATGTGCTGCTGCCTCGAAAAAGTTATCTGGACGCTTCACTAAATCCAATTAGAAAATGTTCTCCCTTTAACACGAACAACTTTCGTGCTTAGCTGTAAGCGCCAATTGACGGCAACATTTTCAATTTGTCTAACGAGTTGCTGGGCCAGAAACTTTTCTGCCACATGTGGCAGGACTGCCGTCGTCGTCGTCGTCGTCACAAAGCCATCGAATGCATAAAGGCTTAGCGTTGGCAGCTTTGTGCACACTTTTCCACCCCTGTTTTCCCCCCACATTTTCCATGGAAAACAATCTCCAAACGAATGTGAATTCCGTGCGCTAATGAAGTGCAGCAGTAGAAGGATGCCCCACCGATATATTGCTCTTAGCTATTAAAAAACTTTCAGCAGCAATTATTAATTTCCATGGTTACGTTTTCTTTGTTTTTTTTTTTGTAGCTTGTTGTATCTGAATGATTCTGTGTACCCTGACTGCATATAAATTGGCTTAATTCGCAGAAAATGGCAAAACTGAATCACAAACGGGCAAAAGGACCAAAAGGAAAGTCATCTGCAATATCACCAACATCATCATCTGGTGTTGCTATTTTTTCCGACTTGACACGAACAATGGCTGGGGAAATATATATATATATATATACGTTTATATTCGTGGGTTGAGACCGAGAAAAACTTTTGCAAATGAATAATCCACAATTGTGTGTCGGAGCACAAATTGCAATTGTTGCTTGCAGCCAGTCAAGAAATGAATCTCTATATGAGTTGGCCAGGGAGAAAATTCTTTGATAAAGCAAAGGATTAAATGCCCTTAAAAGGGGTAAATTGGGTGGTAAAAATGTGCTTATAAATAGTTTATCTTTTGAGTCTTAGAAATACTATGAAACCAACAAGAAATTAGCCTTAAATAAATTATGGAATTATGACTAATATTAGAATAACACATTTTTATTTAAGGTTTTGTCTCAAAACAATTTAAATAATTATTTAAAATATATCTTTCCTGTTTAAATAATATTAACTAAATTGAAATGATTATTCCCTATTTAAATATATTATAAATATCATTAAAACAAACTTCTTTAATAAGTCATCCATACCCTTTCAAAGTACCCACTGATAGACTTGCATTGTTATTGTTTTTGCGACTGGCATGCTCAAGTGGAAAAAAGCATTGCGTATACGCCCGAGTGCACTTGGCAATAATAATTCGAGCTAGCATGGCAGGCATTCCAAACAGTCTGACATGCGGACGGACAAATACCCAGGATGGATGGACGATGGACGATGGACGATGGACGACGGACGACGAACTGAAGGCGGGCAGGTGGGCGCATTTCATCAGCATTGTCCGTGCAGTGACATAAATCACCAATGGCTAAGCAAGTGCTCACACATGCACTGAAAGAAAATTAAAAAACCATGAAATATTAGTCTTAATTAGTTAATTCTGTGAAATTAAGTAGAGATTTAAGATTTAAACATGCATTTTCGGATTTCCTATTATTTAATTTATTTCTCAATACATTTTCTTCACCTGTAAAATCCGAAAACGAAGTTGCCTTGGCAACTGGGAAGATGAAAGATATATGCAGTGCAGGGATAGATGGATGGTTGGGCGGTTCTCTTTGTTGAGTGACTGCTGCTAAGCCCGGAGGGTTTACCTGCGTTTATTGCCAAGACGAAGGTGTGGTCGATTCCCCACCTGGTCTCCCCACGCACAGTCACATTCTCATTCACAGTCACAGTCACATTCACATTCACATTCACATCCACACCCCACATCAATCAATAAATAAATTCGAGTATAGACATGCAAATCTTGGGGCCGTACAGTTTCCATTCAAAGCTGGCATTAGGCCTAAGACCCTCAAGTAAACGGTCTTCTTCTACATTGGCATTCATCTATTGTTTCTGAAATTTCATAGAAATTTGTTACCCTTACGCAGACTTTATCTGTAGGAGCAGAAGCTGAGGATGATGGCTTATAAATTAATATTGTGAAGGCCAAGTTTGAGGAGAGTGCGTGTAGGGCCTGATTGAAGGATTAAAGGGAAGTTAATTAGCAAAGCAAAGCAAAGGCCAATATCTGGTAGGAGATTACTATACAAAACTGCATCATTTTGCATCTCAGACCTGATATTGACTCAGTCTATTGCTGCACTTAATATTAATTAATTTGCAAACTTCATCAAGTCCAGCAAAGTGTAAAGAAGACCAATCAGCAGAAATGTCGAAGGAGCTATTGCCCAAAAACCTTTGGCTACAATTAAATATAAATATATTTTCCAATTACGTAAAACTTTTTCAATTTAATACCAATAGAAGAAGCAGAAACTTTACTCTATTTCAATAGTTCCTCCTATTTCGACTGTTTGTTGTCGAAAAATCATAAAATCAAATGCCGCCTCGTTTGGCGCACAACTTTCGCAAAAGAAAAATACAATTTGGAAATTTTATTACACACTTTCCATTCTGTCAATTCTGTGCGGAGTACTGCGGCAGCAGCCGGCCAAGTATTTCGCCCGAAATATCGCTATCGTAAAATGGAAATGAAATTAAACGCTGAACATTATTTATGACGCTGTGCATATCAAATCACGAAGGGCGACGAGCGAAGGACCAAGTCGGAGGGCTGTGCCACATGCACCCTTTATTGCGAGTCCTGTGAACGCACCACCACCAGCAGCAGCAGCAGCAGCAGCAGCAGCAGCAGCAGCAGCAGCAACGTTGGAGCGATGGATCTGCACCTTGGCCTCGTGCTACGTGCAGGGATTTGAGTGGAATTTACTTTGTTTTCCATTTACATTCGCCGGCACTTTGTTCCTGCCATTTTTTTCCACTATTATTTGTGTCTAATTTGCATATCGTCCGCGCCGTTCCGCGCATCCTGATTCCAATTCTGATCCTGACATGCGCTATCGCCGGCCCAGGGAAAAGGACATCCCTCGCCCTGTCAACCTTCTGGCACCCTCTTTGCCCTCTGCCCGGCACTCTGTGCATCTGCATCGCTGCATCGCGTCCTTTGCAGGACTCCGTACTTCTGCTCCCGAGTCGGCTGCTTCATTTAAAGTTTATTCGGCAACTTCAACTGAAAAGTTAAGTCAACTTTTTTGGGCCGCCCCTGCGGCACGCTTCGAATTATAGGAGAAGAACACAAAATGCCATTTCCGTTTCCGGCAACTTTTGCCCCAAGAACAAAGCAAAAGGCAAAACTGAAATATTTTGGGAGTTGAGTTTAGTTTAAAACGAAATGTTGATGCTCTTAAATAAAAGGGGTTGAAATAAGGGAATAAATTTGGAAAATATATCAAATAATACCTAAAACACATATTAAGTAATACTTATTACTACCTTAGTTAGGTTTTCTTCTTATAAACTGAATGAGTTCTTAAATACTTGGTTTCTTAATATTGATAATCACCCAAAAATCTATTTTTTCTTTTTATAAAATTTAAAAATAAATTCCAAATAAACCAATATAGTTGTCATGCTCTTGCTATCCACATTTATTCCTCCCATCGCTCCCACATTCCATTCAAAGAAAGTCGCAAGTCGCTGCCCCTCGCTCCACGCATAAATTCCACTCAAATAATATTTGTGCTTGTTGTGGAGCTCATTAGTAGCTGGCAGCAACAGACAGGAAAGCTGGATGGGAGCGAGAAAAGCCGGAAACTGTGGGCGAGATGCCGCACCCAGGACATCCAGGGAAGACTTTGTGTTTTGCCCACACGTGCGAGCAAGTCGGGATCAAGTTTGGGCGCCCAATCCCCACCCCATTCCACACCTGTTGTCGGTGTCGCTGTGTGTGTTTGTGTGTGTATGTGTGTTTGTGTGGGTGAGTGTGTTTTCGAGGGGGCGGCTTAACTTATGACTGCCGAAAAAGTTGCCTCGCTACATAAATTAAATTACAAGTTGCCCGGGAGAACGTGGATGTGCAGAATAGCGTTTATGCAAAGAATTTCGAGAAGTCTGCAACTCTAGAAACATAAAATTGAACTCTAAAAACAGATATCTTAGATCTTAGAAATTAATAATAAAATATATACAAATAATTTATTTTCACAAGTTTCTGAAATACTGAAACATCCTTTGCATGAACCCTGAATGAGTATGGATTTTCTTACGCTTTCCTTGTACTTTTCTTCTTTTTTTTTGTTGCCTCTTGTGGTTGACATTCATTTGTGGAAATTTATGTTAATTAGAATTGAATTTCGACGCATGCAAAGTTTGGCTGCCCGGCATCCTTCGTTCGTTCCTCATTTGATTCAATTTATCTGACGCTGTCAAAGAACGACAGCACGGAGATGGGATGGGAAGATGCGGTGAGATTCAAGGATGAGGAGGTGTCCTTTGGCGAAACTTATTTTTCTTCCATTTTGCCTGAATGACGTTGGTATTATGTCGTCTTGCCACTGTCTCTGCCTCAGCTTGCCTCGAACGTCAGAAACTTTCCACAAGGTCTTGTATATTGCGGTTGTGTCGTAATGATTTGCGGAATTTCCTCAATGCAAAACCCTGAATAGCTTGTTATAAATATATATCTATAAAACTGGAGTAATGTTATTATGTTTGCTGGCTTCTGTTTTGGGTAAAACTTCAGCCTGTGTTGACATTTATGACACGCGAATTACTTTTTGATTGCTGGCTAAGAAACAATTTGTTGGGACCAAGAGTTTGGTTTGTATTTCTTTAGGTAAAAATAAAATGAGAACCCGAGAAAAGCAAGGCAGAGCTTAAAACTTGGTTAGACTTTGAGAGATGGCAAACAAAAGAAACTTTCTCTCAAGCTTAACTCGAAGCTGGCACAAAATGGATGGATAAAAGTTAGTTAAGACCGATTTAAATTATTCACAACTCTTTTTCATGCTAGAAAATATAAAATATTGTGATTTTTAAGCTAACGAAATTATAAAACTAACCTATTTCAAATAAATATTGCTTGTTTATAAGCTTAATAATACATTATACAATTTTAAAGTATGAAAAATTGAGTTTAAAGAATATTTAAACAGAAAGCAATTCTCAAATAGGTTTTATCGGTTTTTATCCTAATAAACTTTTAATATTAAATATTATTATTATATAAATTATTCACATGTAATTTATAGCATTTAAAAATACATAATTTTATCCAGAAACCCACTTATCTTAAATTTAACTTGACATTCTAAAATATTCCACCCCTCGTTAAAGTTGTTCCTGTTTTAATTTGCTGCATATTCTAAAATGTAAATTCCTTTTACCAACTTACAATGAAAATGCAACATTTTCATGTATTTTTTTTTTTGCTTCCACTTTGGCAGTATTTTCTCTTTTAGTTTTTTCTTATTTTTTTCGTTGTTTTTTTTTGTTGTTGTTGCATTTTCCCAAAGCATAATCAGTGGGGATGCTACAAACAAACTGAGTGAACCGAGAAAAGCACACAGAAGAAGAACGTATATATATATAAAAAAAAAAAATTTAGACTAGAGAAGAAAAGCCCGGAGAAGAACGCAACTTCGCTTGTGCGCATAATTTTCCTGAACACTCCCGGCACCGCTTTTCTCCAGGCCATCCCCCTCCTCCTCCTCCTCCTCCTCCTTCTCCACTGGAAGCTGGACCTGCAGGAAATGGCAGCTATTAGCATTTGACTGCTTCACTGATGATGTTAACGATGCCAGCCAGCGACCGACCAACCAACCGAAAGTCCGTCCGGAGTGTGGGTCGAAAAAATGTTATATGCACATAAAGTTTTAAGTCCGAGCCAGAAGAAGAAGAAGAAGAAGAAGGGGATTCCAGGACTGAAGGACTCGTTGAAGGGACAAAGTCGTCGCCGGTCGGCAGTCAGCATTTATTATTGCACATTTTATGCGCTCGACTGCACAATAAAATAAATGAGAATCATCCGAAATGCAAAAATGGAACCCAAGAAATTGCGCATAAATGCCGAAATTATTTTGATGTCTTCCTTCCACTCCTTGGGCCTTCGACTCTCTCCTTCCTTGAATAAAAGCCAGTGGGAAAAACTGGCAGGGATACTCAATGTTTGTGCGCCTCATGTGGCCAAATAATTGCTGACGTGACACATTTAACTAGACCAAGACGGATTCCCTTAATGATCTCCCAGGGAGGCGGCACGTAAGCGGATGCAATCAAAATTCCATTTGGCGAAGCGCTGAGAAACGCACAATCAGTCATTAACAGCATTCTGCACCCCCCTAAACAAATGGAAAAAAATATACAAAAATAAAAAGAAAAGCAAAAAGCAAAAACGAAAACGAAAACTAAACAAAATTTGAGGCGGATCCTGCCTCCAGGAACACAAGTCCATTCAATTCAATTGAAAATGTGACTGATGTGCCGGACAACGACCAAGGGGAACTAGGACACTGGAAATATTAAATATTAGAGATAAGTTTATTATATTTATTTATTATACAAAAATATTTATTTAATATTTATTAAATAAATTCTGTTTCTCTTTTAAAGCGAAACAGAATCATTTATTCATTTTTAAAAACACTTAAACCTTTAGTTTCTTTCTCGTCTTTTCTTGATACTTATTTTGTTATAAACTTATCCTTATAAGATATCCATCTATTTCTTTCTGTGTATTAACACTACTGGTCACTGCCTCCGACTGCTGTCTTGGTGGTGGTTTCGCCCAAAGTCTAATCAACATCAGTGCAACAATTTGTTATGAATCCCTGGCTGAGCCGCTGTCACATGGACGCTGCTGCATGCTGGCCATTAATGGATGTCGTGGGCGTAGCAAACTGTGATTCCCCGGCTCCCTGATTAGCGGGGGATAGCCGAGTTTAAAGCTGCCAGAGAATCAGAAAGCAATTTCGAGTTGATTTTGCCAAGACACATACAGAGAAAAATGTGGAAAACTGCTATAAATTTATGATCTAAATATACTTTTAGATAACGCAGTGTAAATATACATAACTTTTTCGATTATAGTAAATTACTATTTATTGTTTCTAATATTTAATAATATAATAATAACATAAATGTAGTTGTTTTTTGTTTTATTTTCCTATTAATTTATCTTCAAGTGTGAAAATAATATAATATATAACATAAGATAATAATAATAATATAATATAATTTCTGCAATAATCCCTAATTCTTAAGATTTGTCTATATTCAAGTACTTTATAAAATCTTAACCTCAAAATTTTGAATATATAATTCTCTAATTTTCCATATAATCAAACCATAAATAACCCACTTTATTTCAGTGCAAGGTGAAGCTGCGCCCCATGGCAAGCTCTAATACCCAGAATATTCCCATGAGAAACCGAAAAAGGCACAATATTCTGCGGGGAATCGAATTTCCCCCGAACCTTGCATTATTCAGTATTTCGGCACAGAAGTCTCTCCCCTCCGCCGAAACACAAACACACACACACACCTTCGGTTGCGAGTCCTGCCTAATCAGTGAGCAGCGTTGAAAGCATTTGCAGCAAGGACACGTCATTAGAGGCAGTCCGGCCATTTGCTGCAGACTTGGCTGTCATCCCGCAGGCAACACAGCATCCCCGTCCACCCAGGACAGCAGTTCCGAGTGCATAATTCATCAAAATCAGCAACAGGAACCGAACAAAAGTTGACTCTCCTCCGATGGCTTTGGACTTGGGGTTTGGGTTGCGGCATTTGCCGGGGGTGTAAGTGTACTATATCGACTGGCAGTGCCCGGTTACCTGGACAACGACTGTGAATGCAGCCAGAACCCATGCCCGGCCTGCCCTTTGGTTAGGGGCATAATCAAAAATGCGTGTGCCAGTCTGCCAATGGAAGCATAATCCCAAAACGCACCGAGGGGCATCATCGTAGTCATAGAAATCGGCAGGGAAACTGATCAGGGGGTAGATGCACACTGATAAAATTGGAGAGTAAGGAGCAGATAATATTACTTATATATAATATTTAGATTTGTAGCTATAAGTTACTTATTAATTTATTTTTCTCTTCGTTTAAAGAACTACAATTAAGCTTTACTCGATGATATTTAAATTTAATTTTAAATTTTTGAATCCAACAAAATATCTGTAAATATAAATCCCGAGCTGACTCAGCGGATATTTGTTGAGGTGTACTTGGTATTGTTGGGTCCATCTATGAAGCCGCTCCTGCAATCCCTCCTGCAACGCAGTCACCCACAAACCTTCGCCCTCGCTCCTTGCTACTCGCCACTCGCCATTCGCCATTCGCCCCTCGTGTCAAAGTTGCGCCCTTTGTTTTCGGATTGTTCCTGGCTGCGAGGTCCTTTCCGTGTCCTGTGCGTGGTGGTCCATGGCTTTGCAATTTTTTTTTGTGTTTTTCGTTTTTGTTCTCTTTTTGGTATTTGGTTTTGATTCGAGCTCTTCTTTTTCGACTTCCACACGGCCACCCTACTCCCTTTTTGTTTGTGTAACATTCCATATCCATTTGCAACAACGCGCGCGCAAAAAAAAACACAAACAAAAAAAAAACAAAAAGGAAGAAGAAAACCTAGGGGAAACCGACAAACAACCCCTTTTTTCGCAAGGGTAGCGGCGGCAGCGGTGGCCGGTGCCGGGGGTGGTGCTCAATTTTCATCCTTCGCAGCCTTCGCAACCTTGGCAGCCTTCGCAGCATCCTCCAGCATCAGCAGCATTTTAATTCGAATTGGTATTGCTCCGGCAGTATTATTGTTGTTGTTCTGTAGCTGGCTTACTACCCCCTCGCCACTCACCACTAACCCCCCGGATCCACCCTCGCTCGCTGTTTGGTTTCCATTTGATGCTGATAAATTGTAAGTACGCCTCGTCGGGCAGCGGGGTGTTAAGGCTTCGCCCTAGAGCGGAAGTTGCATACATCGCATAATTTGATAAAATATTGCACGCTTTTCTTTTGTCTGAAATGATTATTATTTCGCTTATTTTTCTATTTTGTGTGGTGTGTGAGTGTGTGTGTGTGTTGTGCCAGAGCGCATCTGATGAGCATTAGATGTAATCAATAAAAGCTCGACGCCATCCATTCAGTTGAGCTAATGGATGAGAAATCCTATCAAAGGGGGAAATCAAATTTTTGGCGGCGGAACGTTTCACGGGGTTCTTTTTTTTTGTGCGATACAGTTTTCCATTTCCGTGGCATGTATTATGTGTGACACAGCAATTATTTAGAGTGCGATGTTAGTGGGGTGTTTGGCATTAGAATAAAAGAGAGGTGGTTTAGTATTTAACATTAGCTGTGGGTGCAGACACTGGAATAGTGTTTAAATTTAGCTTTGACAAACAGAAAATGTATTTTAATTCAATCTTTATGAGATACAAATTGTGTAAATTTTACAACTTTATCTTTAAAGTTGTGGTAACAAATTGTCATGCTTTAACATGTTCATATAATTCATTAGATCCTTAAAGAGCTCATTCTTAATTTTATAATTTTTTGTATATCTATTTTATAAGAATGATCAAAACTTATTACAGACTAGTTGTTAATGATCT
The DNA here is from genome assembly GCA_008042515.1 of Drosophila truncata. Classification (NCBI taxonomy): domain Eukaryota; kingdom Metazoa; phylum Arthropoda; class Insecta; order Diptera; family Drosophilidae; genus Drosophila; species Drosophila truncata. Next base: position 31,690 of record VNJQ01001897.1, read on the forward strand.
TCTATTTTTTATGTCTACATCTTATTTTAATAAATTCCTTAAAGTCTTTCTACATCTCTCATTGTCTAAACCCTCGCCAAGTATACCTTCTTTTTCGGGTCATAAAATAAAATCTGCCAAATGTTTCGCGTGTCTTTCTCTTTTGTTATCCCAAATGTGGCAAGTTTATCTTTGCCTCGAAGAACTCTTGGATAATGGCAAAAGCGCATCAGGCTTGTCAGGCCGGAAATGAGTGATAAATATATCTTCATTCGGCTGCTTACTTCGTTGGCAGCGTCGGCAGCGATTTCCCCAGCGTACAATTGACACATTTTTGTATTTCGTTGACGTCTGCCAATAAAAATAACGAAATAAAATATGGGACTGTCAAGTGTATGTGTGTGAGTGTGTTTGAGTATTCTCAAAGGATCGAAAGTTGCTACCTTGAAAACGATACGCTAGGGAATCATTAGGGTAACGTCATGGGCTGCCATAAATATTGCCAATAGAACGAAAGCCCATCGATAATAAGGTTAGAAAGCCATAAACCCGAAAATCAACCGAATCTCCGAGGCGAGAACAACACGTTGGAACGTTGGAACGATGGAACGATGGAGGGTCTAGGCCTCTTCATAAATGTGCCAAATTGGTTTTTCAACAATAAAATGCTAATGATTGATTCACATTGCCCCATGGAGTGCCGTTAGTTGTGCCCAGTCCCATGGAGCCGAGGATGCTAAGGATGGTTTTTGTCTAATTTGTGCATACCCAAACATTAAATTGGGGTTTCGCTTGGTTTTTCGGCTGCTTTTGCATTTGTAATTTTCTCTAACGAACAAATGAGGGTTGGAAATAATTCAGCACTCGACCACGGGATACCCAAAATGTTGAGAGATCAACTTTTATCTTATAAAATTGGTTTAAGAAATTTATACCATAATAATAGTTTATATTTTATATAAATATAAAATGTACTATAATAAAATACACCATATTCTTTTTTTTAGATTTTTTAAAGGGTTGGCAAATGTTGTAATTTTAATATTTATTAAACAGATAAAGAAATATATATTAAATGGTTATTTTTTATATTTAATTAAAAAATTGAATAGAAAAACAAGGATAAATCTTTTATTTTTGCATCGTTTAATATACGTCTTACTATTAATACTAAAAAATATTTTAAGTCTCTTACAGCATTTCTTTTTTATATCAAAACCTAAAGCCTGAGTTACGTTAAATATTTTCACTAATTCTTTAAGCTATATATATATATATATTTTAAGGCTTTTTATTATAGTAAATTAAGCTAGAATAACAAAGTAATTATATAATTATATAAATTATACATACAGGGCACATAATTAAAAAAAAAAATTTTTTAAGTACAGAAAAATATTAATCTTAATATTTGAAAAATTATTTAAGGTTAACTACGTAATATCCATTTTAAGGAATCCTTTTGACATAGTTCGAGGACATGCTGTTAACCCCTGACAACCCCTTGACGGATTGCGGGGTACGATGACTACAAAAAAAATCCCTGGGCAGGCCATTTACAATTGGTCCGCAGTGCGGAACCTAAGCTAATGATGACTGGCATGCACAAATGTACAAATCTTAATTATGCAAATCACGGTCGCGCATAAATTATGCAAATTATAATGAAATTCCTCATTGCCGGACCCGGGAAACAAGGGATCCGGGGATCCGGGGACTCGGGGATTCGGGGACCAACGACAAATGCCCATCTATATGTATATGGATTGATAAAAATGTGGCCATAAAATGAGAAAACCTAAAATTTAAATTCGGCCGGATCTCGGGGTTGAAAAGTCGAAATTATTTGGTTCCCGTAAATTGCAATGTAAATGCTGCATAAAACTGAATTAGTCGCAGGACAATTACAATAGGGGAGAGTTCACTGCAGCGGCAAAGTCTTCCCGAAAAAAAAAAACAGAAAAACCCAGGCAATCACAGAGCAAATGGTGCATTGCCTAGAGGGGCTGCTGTCCAGATTCCGGATTTCATTGAAAATAATGGCATACGGTGGTACATCTGACACAATAATTTCCCCTACTTTTCACGAGGGAAGCGCACAAACAATTGAGAAAATGCACAAGGAAAGTTTCAGTGGAAATTATTAAATTTATTATGCGCGAAGTCATTAGTTCTGTCGCTTGTCCTCTTAGTTTGACTTATACTAAGGGCTAAGGACTAAAGAGAGTTCGGACTCCTGCACTGATACATAAATATTCCGAGAAGCCTGGAAGTGTGCAAAGTCATTAGTGACCATTGCAGTTGACAGGGAAGAATAGAGATGCTAAGGTCTGGCTATAGGAGAAAATGTAGAAATTTGAAACTAGAAGGTAAATTAATATACAAAAAAAGGAAGAATTTTTCGAGGTTTTCAATACTGAGAATATCAGCATTTTTCTATAAATTCCATATTTATGGTTTCTGACTATATCTAGTCGGAACTTTCGCATTTTTTAGTATTCAACGCCACAACACTAAATGGGAATATGAAAAATTTCAATAAGTACTATCATATCGAGTCATAAGATACTCTTTTATCTAAAAGGTAAGCTTATAAGATAAATAAATAAATAAAAAATAAACATTTTGTTTCGATTTTCTGTAGAGAGATAAAGAAAATTGTAAAGCAAAGGCTTTTTGCAGTGTTTAAAGGATAAATAATAAGAAATATTCTCTTACAAATATTAAAATATATAACCAACCTTAAACTGTGTAATTCCAAGTAGAAATATACTCTAAGGCTATACCATTTGCAAACATTTCCATTGCCCTTCACTAGGGTAATGTTCCTAGTATAGCCCCGGCCAACGAAAATATTTGGCATGTGCCATTTATGGCATTGTTCCAACTTTGAACAATGCGATACCATAATTTCCAGGCAACTCTCTAACGCACACACACACACACACACAGAGAATGCCATGCAGATGCGGCAGCCTCTGTGCTATGCTGTATGAAATATCCTATATATGCTACTATATACGGAATGATGCACGAGCTTCAACCCCCAGAGGCGGCGGAGGGAACTCGACGAAAAATTCAGGACCAGGCAGGAGGCGGGCCAGGATCAGCAGGCAGTGAGCATGTGATTAGATTCAGTTTCAATGGAAATTGAAATCACAGACAAAGGAGCCCGAGTTCGCAGGGAGGCAGAGGGGTGGCGGCTCTGGGCCAACGGGGTTGAAAAGAAGCGAAACGATAAAAATTCTGAACAACAAGAGAAATGAATTTTCGGACAGTCAGAGCAAGGCATTAAAAACTTTATACACTGGACCACAAATATTTGAATTAATGGGTAAATATATAAAAAACAATCAAATAAATCATGAATAATTATATATAATAAAATAAATAGTACAGATTGTGTGAAATTACCACTTTAAATAATAAGAATTTATTTACTTGCATTTTTTATTTTCAATCAGTTATGTTGTGTTTGGTTTGCACCAACACATAATTTCTGCAATAAAAATAGGTAAATATATTCACAAAATATATATATAATATTATTTATTACTAAAATTTATGTGTTTATTTAATAAATAAGTTAAATTTATTGTACTCTTTGCTATAAACCTTCACTTGAACATATAAAATATATATAGTTTATGAGTTCTTTAATGGATTATCTCTTTTTAGAATGGAAGTATTCATCACTTATTATTATTGAATTGTTTTTGAATTATGTCTAACAAAAAATCCGACAATCCGGAAGCTAAACCTTATTCGAAGGTTATTATCAAACTTATTTTACTCCTTAAGGTGGCATTTCTTATTGCCAAATGTTTATTTTCTCATTTTAGATATTAATAATTTAATTCATTGCTTTAAAAATACGTTAATTTGTAGAAAAGTTTAAAATCTGTTCAAAATCCATTGCAATTAAGACTAAAGGTGACGATAAAAATCGTACCTATACTAAATAATAGACAAATATAAAAAAATAAAATGAAAATTATATTATTTTATTGACCACATCCCTGTGAACCTTTTCTGCCTATTTTTGGTATGTATTAATTTTTTAAATGAAACCTTAAACTTATTTTCCCAGTGCACCTATAATGACTCATCTATCCCTGTGCGTGTGTATTGCTGCTAGGACTGTTATATGTATTTGTGTGGATGCTGCATTATGCGAGGCACAACCACTAAACGTCAACCACCGGCGTCAACACCCGACCCACATTTTTATATAGTGCCTCATAATATTCCTTCTGCAGAACAGAAAGAGATTAACAGCAAACGGTGACGGTGGCAACGGTGGCGTCGGTGGCAAAAAGTTTATAATCGACGGCGGCGCTCCGTCAGCATCCCAGAGCAACAGAGATAGCAATATTTAAACAGAGAGAGAGAGATAGAGCAAGCGAGTAAGAGAGAGAAAAATCGGAAAATCGTTATGGGACTACTATAACCCACCACAAAATCGCGGTCGCCTCTGTTGTTGCCGGGCACCTCACACTCGCGCATCGAATCCGATTCCAATTTCGAGTCCTGAATTCGAATCAGAGCCAGGAATCCTCTGACACAGCAGCCGCATTTTAATTTTTTTCCTCGGTTTGTGGTGCGTGCGATTTATATATTTTTTTTTTTTTGAAAAATGCTTAAATCCGCCATTTCTTTTGCCACACTCGGCTTTTTCTGTGGACTTGTGATTTGTGGTTAATTTAAATAAATAATCCCTAAAGTGTGCCATAAATTAACAACAAGTAAAATAAATGTCAGCCGTAATTTATCATGTTTTAAGTGGAAATAACCGACTTAAAAGTTCAAAGATCATTAATTGCCTTTCAGTTTAAAATGTACAGTGAATTTCATTGAAATAAAATAAAAGAAAGCCGCTTTAAATATGAATTTAAAAAACCATAACTGAAATATTTGTGAAGCCTAGTTAATTCCCAAGCGCCTTCTAGGTAAAGCTTGGGAATACTAATGCTTTACTTTGAAATCCAAAAGAGGGCGCTAGATCTCCGTTGAAAATATATATATACAATATATACAAATATATATATATATGAATCCAGATATATAGAATTAAATATACAAAAATCTGCTTGAAAATATTAAAATAAATTATTGTTTACCAAAACTTAAAATTGTAAACTTATTCGAACTTAGTGCCTCAAAAATATTCCTTCAGATGGCGCCTCACATCATCTGAGAGTTTCCACCCCTATTTTATATCCTTTGATTACAAATGCAACCCTGCAATTTTCCGTAGCAAGGACTACCCTGAAAACTTACGCATCCCTTCAACTTAATCATTTCAGAGCTGGAAAATCCTCAACGGTAAATAAAAATGGATCCCTCAAATATGACATTCGGTTTTCCCGGCCTCCCCAACCATGGACACATGCCGATACCACCCACTGCCAATATGCTGGGTGGTCATCCAGCACCCACCGCCAGTCCACCGCAGAGCGTTCCTGGTCGCCGTACGCCACTAGGATCCGTAGGTCTGGGTGGTTTCTATGCCCAGGGAATGGGGGGCATGTCCATGTCCCAGCCGCCGACTGATGAGAACAAGCCCGGACCCAGTGGCCAGGAGAAGCCACTGAGTCCCACAGCCGCAGCCATTGCAGCAATTAGCGGTGGAACCACCACCGTGGCCGTGTCCAGTGGGTCGAGTTCTGGCGCCGGCGCCAGTGGTTCAAATGGTGGCAAGCAAAAAAATCGCCAGGGGAAAACTGTGAGGTTGAACATCAATGCCAGGGAGCGGCGAAGGATGCACGATTTAAACGATGCCCTCGATGAGCTGCGAAGTGTGATTCCCTATGCCCACTCGCCCTCGGTGAGGAAACTGTCCAAGATAGCCACCCTGCTTTTGGCCAAGAACTACATACTTATGCAGCAGAATGCCCTCGAAGAGTTGAGAAGGTAGGAACTGATAGGAAAATATTGTATTTAATTAATTTATATTTTAATTAATTTATTTATTTCTTTTTTAGACTTCTGGCTTATATACAAAGCACAACGGGTGCCGCTCCCCTAGACTTGGGCGCCTTCCCAGCAGCTGCCAAATTGCAGGCTCTCCTCCAAGGACCTCACAACGAACCACCCACCAGCAGCAATAGTTAAGTGGTAGTCAGGATCTGTCAGGTCCCCCAACAAGCAAGCAATGGATAAACAAGCAATATTTTTAAGTCAATTGGAAGAAAGCCAAATAATTATGTACTAGTCAGACAGCAGAGCAGAGAATGAGGAGGATGAAGCCTCTTGCCAGAGCAGCCAAGTGAAAATCTGTTAAGTGATATTTAGTTTTGCCATAAGCATTTCTTTTTCGTGCATTTACATAATGTCAAGATCTTTGTATAAGACGAATATTACCAAATAAAGTATTACTGAAATAGAGAAGGAAAATGATCAGGATTAATTTATTCTTCACATCTTAAATTTAAACCAGAAAGAGTTGAGAGCCTCCAGTTTTAACTAAACCCACTTTTAATCAGTAAAACGCCAGAGTCACAATTTAAATAATTTAATCTTAGATCCGTTTCAAGTCTTTACAAAAATATACAACAACATATATATAAATAAGCATACATATTCTGCCGAATGGCAATTGATGAGCGAGCAAAAGCAAATTTGCGAAATGCGAAATAGACTGATTAAAACTAGACACAAAATTGATGAATACTCTAAAGACATACATATGTATATAGGAGACGTGTGTGGAGGACGGCGGCGGAAGCGATCGATTAACCAGGCGATCGCCAATGGGATCATCTGACACTATTATTCCGGTATTCCCGAGGACAGAACCTTGTTTTGGCCGGTGCGAAAAATGTGCTGCTTGACCGGCAGTTCTCCGATCAGAAAATTTCTCATCAGCTCAACGGCATCGCGGGAGTGTCCGGTGCCATGGAATGCGATCGTGGCATCCCGTCCAGCGTGATCCATGATGACATCGTCGCCGCCGGGATGATCTCTCAGGAAGTGTGTGACGTCGTAAACGCGATCGTAGATAACCACCCAGCAGTCGTCGAAGCTGTCGTGCTGGGCCACCTCCTCCAGCGAGATCTCCGGCAGATCTGTCACCTTCAAGCGCTCCTTCTCACTGGAGGCCACCATTGCCTTGCTGCCGAAGGGCACAATCCTCAGAGATTGCAGGAGGTTCGTCAGAGCCGACGACATTTTGTAATTAATTAACCGGCCTTTCACTTTTCTGTCGCACTCGTTTTATATATTTTGTAATTCCACACAGTCACTGCAGACAGTCTGGAGTCAGGTTGAGAGTTGGTTTCCGCTTGATTCGTTTTTCAATTCCAGTTTTTCTCGGGTCTCTGGTCTCGGCTCGAGTCTTGTGTGTCTTGTGCAGCCACCGTCACTGGAGTGTCAATCATGCCTTGGATTGTAATCGTTTTATAAATGACAACACGTGAATCGAGCCTCAAAGCCGAACGACAAGTGATAAGACTTCGTATGTAAAACACGAAGTAACCAATGATCGGGAAATATAGGGGTATTTCCATATAAATATAGAAAATATTTGCTAGATAGAAAAAATGTTTTCATTACTAGTTATAAATTTTTAAGAATAATAATTGAACCGAAAATTAAGTAGTATGTTAAACTTTATTAAGATAATTAAAATATTTAAATATTTGTTTCTTTATGGGTGTTGAATTAAATGTTTTATGAAATAGGGTTTTAAAGAAAAGGCCAAGAAATAATGAATTCCCTAAAAATATCAGAGAAAATATTTACTGTAAGTAATAAGTAGTTAAAAAAAAAATAAAATCAGTAAAATAAAATATATTTCAATATATAAAAAAACTAAAATTAATCTCTATATTATTTACATTATTTAAGTGATTAACATTCCTGTAGAAACTCCCTTATATAGCAAAAATGTAAAAAAAAACTAGTTTGTTCATGGGAGGGCTCTTGTGTATTGTGTAATACAATCTATTATTAACTATATTTTTATGAGTCAATTCCTTAACATGCTCCCGCAGATGAGCATAAGGTAAGAGTTGTGCTCTTTACAAACCAGATTTACTACCTGTTACCTGATAATTTTAATGGGGCGACCATTTAACTTAAAAGGAAATTTCGCAGCGGGCTTATCGGCATTACAATTGATTTATTGGCACAAGTCAAACGTGCATCGGGAGAGTCAATTGCGTCTACCATTCAAACCGTTTGATCGCAAGTCATTTAAATAATCAAAATATGTTTTGGGTTAATAGCCTGCCATAATCAATTTCAAATAAATTAAATGCGCTTTAAAGACCTCAAAATGACTGCAGTCGGTAATTAATTCAATTTGTGTCACACGTCTGACGTTTGTTCTCAATTTTCGAAGCCGCGTAATGGGAACAAAGATTATTTCGAATTATCGCTAAATACAAAACTTTGAACTTGAATTTGGCTTCAATAGAAATTAAAAAATGATGCCACGCTTTTGAACTCGCTGAACTATCAGAGGGTGTTTTTTCTGTTCCTAATTTTTTATTATATACGAATGAGTACTACATATAATAATGGTTGCGAAATCAAAAAAGGCTGATGCAATTAGCCAGACGATTTAATTTGCCAGACAAAACGTAGTTCGTATATTGTATAAAGAATCTATACTTATTTATACACAAATAGCAAGTTTTGCAAAAATTAAACAGAATTTAAAACTGCAATGTAAGTGGTATAAATAATATTCCAAGAAATCAAAGAATTTCCAACTAAGCGACTGCGAAAAAGTGTTATTTAAACAATACAAAATTCTTAAGAAAAACAACTAGTAAGCCAGGGCAATATTATTTTACATGTAAAGTATGTATATTTATTTAAAACGAATCTCCAACTGCGTCGTTTTTAAGACAAATATTATTTCAAGAAACAGAATTTGAAAAAAAAGCTACAAAATATTATTTAAATAATAAAAACTTGCTAATAAAAAATATATGAAGACGTCACTCATTATTTGTTATTGAAGAATTGTTATTTCTAAATGGGTTCAAGTTTGCTTTATGGTTTCCACGACATTTAGAAATTCAATACCTCAACAAGTCAGTGTTAAGATCAGCATCATCACGTTCAATAACGCCCTCAAAACCGCACAAAATTGCCGCGTAATCGTAATCGAAAGTATTATGAGATGTAAAACTGGGCTAAGCCACTTGACTTTGACTTTGAGGTCAAACCCGAGTAGATGCAGCCCATATCAAATATCACTGAAGCACAAGAGATAGCCTGAGAACGAAAAAAAAAATTATAAAAAGAATCTGCGCATTATCTGGACCCCAAGAGTAGGGTTATCTTTCCTATTTAACACGACTTCCGAACATGCGTCAAGATTTTTGGGAAAAAAAAGCGGTCCATTTAATGACTCTATCATTTTTTATTAATGACGAGAATCATTGTTATCAGACTAGAGCCTAAGAAATGTGTAGACGCTGGGATCAAAGTTGTATTTCAACAAGTTCCCCCGGTCCGTCCCGGACTTTTGCAAAAATTCCGAGATAAGCTTGAAAAAAATGTGCGGACATTTACCTTCAAGTAGATTGCCAAGTCCACGGTCGGAAATGTTTCGATGAGTAAGCTTAAAAAAAGAGAATAATTGTATTTTGAATAATTATTGCAAAGTCGAATTAAACTATGCACTTTTAGTATAATTCATAGAATTTCTCATATTTTTTAAGTAGTAAAAAAAATGTTAAAATTGAGATAAATTGTATCTTTAATGTTCAGGTAAACTGTAAGATCTTTAATAATAAATAATGAAAGTTTATTTTTTTTAAATTCTTAAAAAAATAATTAATAATAAATATCTTTCTAATTGCTATAATTGCTAATTGAATCTTGGGGATAACATGGTTTAAATGCACAAATAAAATCAATTGTACCCAAAGTATACTGTGTAAGAAAATTGAAAATGCAAAACAATAAGGAAATTATTAAAAGTTATTAAAAAAAATGTACTTATGTTCATACGCAATGTAAAATAATTAATGATTAGATTTAAAAATGTTTTAAATCAAAAATATAATGCAAAAATATGGATTGGTTTTGAATTCAATTTAAATAATTTCTTGCAACAAATGCAATGAGAAAAGATAGTTTTAAATCAAAATAAAAATGTTTTTGTATACTAAATATTATATAAAATATTATAAATAATTATATTTATACCATTTTATATTTCTTCTATATATATTTAAAAATTCTATGGCAACGCCAAAATAAATAAAGCTTGTTCACAATCAAAGCTTTCCGGCAAAAGGTTCGAATAATAAACCGCTTGGGATTTGGCGGGCTTTTCAGAAAATGAGCCAGCTGTTGCTTGTGGAAGAGCTTTTCCGGAAATGGCTTTTCATTCCATCCAGTTGCATAAAATAGCCGGTTTATGTCAAAAAAGAACTCCATAACTTAAATTTTAAGATGCTAAAATTCTACTTATTAATAATACAAAACCCTCTTTTAAAAAGGATTTTTCTGAAAAAGGTTTTCCCAGAAGTATGCAAGATTTTCCGTTCGGGACTCGTCTGTGTGCCGTGTGTGTGAGTGTGTCTCAGTGTGGGTGTGATGGAACATGACATCGGGGGAACTGCGTGTAATTTTTGGTGAACAACAACACAGTCGAGTTTCAGCAACGCTCTGGTTAAGTTCTTGAAGCGCGTGAACTAAGAGAAAAAAGGGCAAACTCTACGCTTTCAGTTAACACCTCTTCTCGGATAAATTTATTGAAATAATTGACCAGTGTGCCCAGGGGATTATTGAGTTACAAATTCATGAAAGCCAGCTAATAAGGAAATTGTTTCGCAAAACTCGTTAAGGGCCCCCAAAACACGCACAGTATGCGTTGCTCCGTGTAGAGCAAAATCGCGCATACGCCACGTTGAACCATCAAAGGATTTCGTAAACATATTGTAGCGGAAAATTGCATGCAGCAATTTGAATAACAAAATTGTTTGCACAATTTCTGTTCGGCTTTGTGTCGCCGATTTGCCAATAATCGAACGGTAAGTGAAAATATACTTTGATTTATGTGAACTTGATTTGCATGCAAATTTTGAAATATATTTTAAATTTTGCAAAGAAAAAAGACAAGTTTTTAAATATTTAAAGTTTTAGATTGCTTTGAAGTTGGTGTAATAATATCTTCCCTTGGGGGAAATGCTTTTGTTTGGCAAATGTAATTGGAACTTTTTGTCCGAGTAAATTGATTTTCTAGAGTTTGCAAGAGGCTATTTCCAACTTTTGTTGTTAACTTGAGCTAGTCAGTTTTATTTGGAAATGGTTTTGTGTGCGAGAAAAGTTCAGCTCAATTTTCTTGAGAAGCAGGTCTAAGGGAAATTGTTTTGAAATTTAATCTGGTCAAGCGAAACGTCCTTTGACTTTCTCATAGAAGTTGGCTAACAAAATTATGGTAATTGTTGGGCAACAATTTCAATTAGAATTGTGCAGTATGTAAGAATTTTGAAATTATCAAAGATTAAATAAATATTAATTGTTATTTAGTTTAGTTTTCATTGATACCATAATATATTTCTTATCTTCAAACAAATCGCATATTGCGTTACACCCAAAAATAATTTGTTGTAGCAGATTTTCCAAATAATGTTTGCTTTGGAAAATGTCGTGCCCTTTTTCTCGCCTCGAAAGTGCCTCTTTGGGTTGATTACTGATTAAAGAGATTGCATTGCGTGTTCGCTGTGTGCAGTCGCCGTGATGAAAGTACGCCGACAGCCAGGCAAAAGGTATTTTAATTTAATTAGTCGTCAGCGGAGTGCTTTACGGGATGGAATGGATTCCGACATATGCTGAAGTCCTTAGCCAATTTGCCGTATTTCGGTTGAAAAGCCAGCAAGGATTTCCTTCGACAAAATCAAAAATTCCTGAGCCGCAGGCTGTTTAACCTGTCGGAGGAGCAGAGCCCAGGAAGCCCAGAATGGCGACCTGAGAGGCAGCCACTCAAACACAACAAGCATCTCCTTGAAACACCCGCATTCTGGCCATGACCCCCGACCTCCATTCCGGAGCTCTCTCTCCTTCTCTCTCTCTCTGTGTGTCTCTGGCGACCTTCGTCTCGCTTTTGGCCCAATATATATTGCGTGTCAGGCAGTCAACAGGCTGCACTAAACTAGTGCATTTATTACGTCGGCCATCCCATCTCCGAATGCCGAGCAGCCATGAATATTTATCACGTGTCCAAAGATTAATGCATTTTTAATGCAAAAACGTCGCCCGAAACCCACCGTTCATATTGACGAGGCCATAAAAAGGGAGCCCAAAGTCAGTCAGTCAGTGAGTCAGTCAGTCAGTCAGTCAGTCAGCCTGCAAGCCATGTTTGCTAACTTGTTGAGTTATTGGCAGCTCTTTAGCCTCTGGCTCCCCACTGGGGTCCTTTGCGTGGGCGGCCTGAGCGGGTTTTTCCTTTGTCCCAGGCTCAAGTATTAATATCACACTTATCATTATTTCCGTAGCCCTGTATGTTTCCCTTACATATATCTTTTTTTTGTTTTTTTTTTTTGTTCCTTCGCTCGTGCTGAGTGCGCTTGTAAACATTTTTTTCCCGTTGTTTACTTCTTAGGCATTTTAATGAGCGTTTTATTGTTTATTTTTATGCTCTTGCTCGTCGCTAGACTGGGGCGCATAACTTTGGGTCACTTTATTAAATTGCTGTTTATCTTGCCGTCCCAGTGGCGTTGTGTTTTATTTTATTTTTATGTTTTTTATTTTCAATATTTTCTTTTGTTCCCCGCCGGCCTTGTCCAATGGTTTAATGGCCTGTGGCGAATCGACATATGGTTGTTGATTTTAATGGGAACTTTTACTTCGCTTTTATCGCATTTACTGGGGTTTCTCGAGTGGTTTTTGAGTGAAAGTAAAAGGATTGAGAGGAATTTGTTGCTAAATTGCTTGGGACTTGTGTTTATTTTTATGCAAATTGAAGAGTAATTCAAAGGTTTATGAAAAGTCTCCTTAAAAAGCCCAAAAAGATGTTACTTTTCTACTTTTAATAAAAGGTTAATGTTCTAAAAATAATCAAAGAATTCTTAACAATATTCTATCAGGATATTATCTCATAATCAAAGTATCTTCTAAGTAATAACATTTCCATATCGGATTGCTGTAATTTTTGTTTGATAGATCAATTTACACCATTCCCCAAGGTCCTATCCAGCACTCAACTCCAAGTATATCCCTTTTATCCTTGCCATAAGCTATAAATATTCATTGATGGCTAATTAGCAAAGACTGTGATGGGGTCAGCCAACAATCCTCCCCCCCCCCCAAGACCTATCCCAATGTCCTTACATTGAGGACAACAACTGAGGCTGCCATCGGCGGCAGATAATCAACTCGAATAACAAAAACAGAGACATTACGTGGGCGGGGGGAGACCAGACCAGACCAGATAATGATGTTGCCGATGTGGATAAACTAGCGCCTCGACTGTGTCATTACCGCGAGTATTACAAATTGATGATGCCTGATTATTGACGGCCAGGACCTCCGCATCCGTCAACTTCTGGAGGCCAGCAGAGGGTCGCGATGGAAAAAACTTCTGCTGCTTGTTTATGCACACCGAAGGTTTTCCTGTTTTTCCATCTGTAGTTCATAAACCTGCAGGGGATGAGTTAAAGCCAAATGGAACTTCATTGCAATGCAGGATGGAGGACACGGGCATGAAGGATTCCAGGCTGGCAGCCTTCACAAGTTTGTACACACACCTGGGCCGTGTTTGCATTACGAACACTGTGAAAAATGAGATCTGACAAGGATATTATTATATAAAAACTGCAATTTTCTTGCTCTTTTAATCAGAAAAATATTATTCAAGATGAGTAACTAGACTCTGGCTCGTTCTATCTTTGAACATGAATGATAAATGCATAACCCCACTTATTATAATAAAAAAACTCTTGGTGACTATAATGGTTTTTCGCTGTGCTTGGGGGGAAAAGTGAAAAGAACGAGTACTGTTTTGTTTCGGTCACTCTTTTGTCCAGCTTTGCAGGACATAACAGCAACACGCGCATCCTGGTGGACCCAATGTCGTAATCTAATTACTGTTGCCCGGTTGCCAGGGACAGGTGTGTGCAACCAAGCACCGCGGGGGTAAGGAAAACACTTTCGCAATACTCTAAGGGCAGGAAAAGACGAACAATGAGGAGGACAGGCAGTGAGGCAGGAAGGATAGGGGCAAAGTGGTTCCGGAAGTCGAGGAAAAATGATAGTTTAATGGAACTTGTTTAGTGGATTAATGAAGACATTTCCGGACAATCACAGCAGTATTAACACGCATAAATGAGCTATTCTTAAGGAATTAAGTAAAAAATGCTTAAGTTTATTTAAAGAGGAGTTAAGTGAACCTTAAAAACCAAGTCTGTGTCCTTTCAAACTTGCAATTTTCATAAATTACATATAATTTTCTGTCTGCTGAACTTGGCTAAACTCACTCCTGGCCACAGGATAATAGAGTACTTAGAGGATCCGGCTTGCTGTCAGCTGCAATTGTCCGCATACCCTGAAGAATAACAAAAAGAAAAACAAGAACAGCAGGGCGTGGATTTATCAAAGTAATGAAGTTGACATTCCAACTCGGCTCTTTGGGCCACAGAACGAACACTTCATTAGACTAATGAACATAATTTGGCGTAATTGTGCAATGCGCGGGGGCGCCTTCCCTCCGAGGCGGTGGAAATGCCGAAAGGCATCCTTATATCTGTTTATTTTTTTTTTTTTTTAAGCGCGGATGATGAAATCGCCACGGGGCCAGCTGAGGCCAAAGGAAATCACGGGCATGGGCGCGCAGCACACACCGTTTTCCCAGGCAGGCAATGAACCATGCGGTTGATTTTATCGATTAGATAAACTTAATTTTAGTCGCTCTGTCAACACATTACCGGACTTGGCCAAATGTATTTCTGGCCTTGACTTTGTGTGTGCGCCCGAGGAGAGAGAACAGAAAACCGCACAGGCGGAAGTAGTGCTGCCGCTTATCTAGGTTTTCCAGCGAAAAGTGAAAATGTGCATGATAAAGGCAGCCGCAAAATGATTTACAAAGCCAACCAAAAAACCAGACAGTCGCCCAGTCTGGGGGCCAGGGGGGGCCAGAAAGCGCGGTTTTTGTATTAAAATTTATGACAGTGGCAATAAATCCCTATGCCCACAGGCCCACAGGCCACACCACGCACACACAGACATGCGTGAATGATGCATGTGGGCAAATACCAGGCCCAACAAGGGAGCTGCAAGTGGTGGTGGCTAAGCGTTCCTCAAGAATACCCTTTAATAGGTCTGAAAATTCTTAAAAAGGTGAGCTAGATATACAAAGATTTGTGGGATTATAAATAATAATTTAGAGAGATATTATTCAATGAGATTTAGTAAGGTTTGTTTTTGAGGAAAATTAAGTAAATGCATCTTTAAAACAAAATATATTCTTGCTTTAATAACAATTTAATTTGAAGATAGAAATAAATTGGATACAATTTGGTTATGTACTCATTTATTATTTCATATTAAATCAAATATTTATTGCAAATAAATAACTCCTTAACGTAAGACTTCTCCATTTATCAAAATAATATATAATCATAAATAAATTATGTTTTATCACGTACAATTATATTCTCTGATATTAAAATCTAGCTGTCAAACTATAATCCTTCTAAAAGCTTATTGAAAAAGGTCAATAAAAATATGTAAATTTATAATTAAACCCTTTGGGAAGCATTAAGTTGTAACATATGTTAAATTAAATTAAAAGCCATAAAGGCTCATGTTAAAAAAAGAGTATGACAATTGATTTAAACCACAACACATAACCATGTGCCAGGACCGGATTTTATGTCAGGACAAAAGCCGCTCCGTGGGAAAGGCGGCTGAATGACGGAATGATTGAATGACTGATGATGTGGGGCGCGGCAGTGTGATCTGCTCAATTTGACATTGATTGGGTTATGTGTGATTTACGTGAGTCGGGGGTGTTCAGGGGCAACAATATAAAAGGTAGATGATATCAGTTCGATGGCATTTCCTTTTTTTTGTTGCCATATTTCCCAGGGGACTAACATCAGATTGACTGGTAAATAGATTTTCCTTTTAAAGCATGCCTCGCGAATTTTCAATTAATTTACGGCTCTTTAGCTTATCTTGGCAACTGTCAAAGTTTAAATTAAAACTAATTTCATAAATTTTCCAAGCCCTGCCGTCACATTAAGGCCAAGATATTCACTCGAGTGCTCCCCTACTTGTACACAAGGGCACATAAATCATTTCCCCAAGACTTTACAAGGATCTCTTCTTTAAAGAGAGCCGAGTGTAGAGGGAATACTGAACCCGCATACAAACATACATACATATACACCTCATGCGATGGCAATTGCCATAAAAGAAAGCGTAGACCCGAAACAAAACTTGGCCGTAAATAAATAATGAGTGAAAAGTAAATTTGCCGAAATTGCCCAGAAAAAAGGGGTGCAGGTGCAGGCTAGGGAAAGGTCCAGGGACAAGGGAAAGAATTCAGAACTCATCCAAAGGTGGCTTACAAATATAAATATACTAATTAATTAACAAGTTGGTTATAAATTTTTGCTTTTTGAACAGACATCACTTCATCCTGTTGGCAGTTCTCGGCATTTCTTTTACACAGAAAGAAATCGGACTAGGATTTTAAAAACTAAAGAAATACTTTTAATGTGTATAAAAATTTAAATTAAATATCTTTGGACTATATTATAAAATTCAAAGTATTCACTTTGTGGAGAAAACTGAGAGAATCTTTTACCACATTCCTCTGTGTTTAAGCTTTAAATTAAAAGAAAAACTAGAAAATCCCGCAGTGGTTTAACCACTTTCCTGGTGAGCTCATACCTCTGCTATTTGTTTGAAGTGTGGGTCTAATTTTGTGGATTTTGTAGGGGTGCCTGGGTTCGAGGTCACCTGGCAGTTTGCTCGGCTAATTGCGGACTAACCGAGGCCGAAGCTGGGACTGAGGCGCCTTTATGGCAATTTTGTGGCTGCGGTCGGCCAGAGACAAAGCCTGGTCCCCTCATTTACCACCTATTGTGGCCAGGATGCTGTCAGCACGTGCCTGTGGTCAGGAATTTGGGGTGCTTGCCGTTCCAGCACCACCTTAAGCCGCTCAATTAATAACCCACAAAGCTGGCGAGCGGAGAAGATGAATGTCGGACGTGGGGACCCAGGCTTTGATTTATTTATGAGGCACACACATCCCTGGTCCTGACTTGCTAATGAATGTTTTATGGCTAGTTTGGGTGTCATTAGCCGCCCGGTTGAGATATAGGGGGTCAGGGCGAGTAATTGACCCACGTTTCCAAGTCGCTTAAAGGAGCGTTCTCTGACCCTTTGTCTTCTTGCAGATTTTGCAGCCCCTTCAAAGGATAAAAATGGACATAGTCATACGCGAGGAGGATATTTCTCTGGCCCAGATTGGAATCTATGCCTCGGTATCCTTTCTGGTTGTCACAGCAGTGGGGGCAGCCCTCTACACGACCTGCTCCAAGCGCTATCGCCTCAACTGGTTTGAGCAAAACCTTCTGGAATCGGCCAACGAGAAGGATGAGGATCAACAGAGGTGTGTATTTCAAATATTTTACTTATTAATTAAGCTATTTAATTTTAATTGTTGCAAAAACACATACCTTTCCATTCCACAAATTGCAAATCTGTGTAAAATGATTTAATTATTTTAAAAATACCCCCGTTGCTCCCTACCGCATATTATAGCCACAATTGTTTTCATTTCACTTCAGCCGTGAGGCCTTGGTAGCCGGAGCTGTCGGCTATAATGTGGACAACATAAATGAGGTGCCGCGTGGGAAATTCGGAGCTGGAAATGCCGGCAACCTAAGCCCCACCTCGCTGCGCAGCGAGGACAATGACCCGGCCTTCTGGGTACCGGCCTCGGTAACCTCCAGTGCGACGGCTGCCATCCAGCAACAGGTGTCCAACACCACCGAGGAATCGGCACCGCCCACACCCACCTCGCCCACCGGAAGCCTCAAGTCGAATACATTGTCCTACTGCTCCACGACTTCGGTACCCATAGCCAGATCCGATAAGCATGTTGTCCTGGCCATGCATCCCAGTCGGCCAAGGGTTTCCTCCATGAATGCCAAGTTGGATCACACGAAAATTGACATGACCCTTTATCGAAGTGTGAGTAAAAGGATAACCTTTTCTTTGCGACAATGTGTGCTTTTTTAAACCGAAAAACATGTAAAAAATTCTGATTCATTTTAAATATTTTCCTTATTTAAATATCTAAATAAGAGAAATATTTGAAAGGATAGGAAATGTATATAAATTTATTATATTTCTTTATTTTTCTAATTTATTAGCACTCTCAACCAAAGACCATAAATCCAGTTTCGGTTAATGAAGTCCGTGGCAACCTGCATGTAAGCATTGGCTATGATCCTGTGGGAGGACTTCTAAATGTGCGTCTGCTGGAGGCTCAGAATCTGCAGCCCAGACAATTCAGTGGAACTGCCGATCCTTATGCCAAGGTACGATTGTTGCCCGACAAGAAGAACTTTTGGCAGACCCGCATACACAAGAAGACCTTAAATCCAGGTGAATATCATGAAATACTATAGTCATAAGATACAATATTTAAATTATCTAAAATTAATTAAAACCCCAATAGTTTTCGATGAGCAATTTGTGTTTGAGGTCACCGCTGGAGTTATTGACAAGCGAACTGTGGAGATTTTGTTGTACGATTTCGATGCCTATTCCCGCCATGTGTGCATCGGTGGCAGTAAGTTGCATTTGGCCAACTTGGATCTAAGCGAGCAATTGAACCTCTGGACTCCTTTGAGCTCTGCCTCCGCCCAGGACATGAAAGTGGATCTGGGGGATATAATGGTTTCCCTGGCTTATTTGCCATCAGCAGAACGTTTGATGGTGGTCCTTATCAAGGCAAGAAATCTGCGGATTGTGGACGATGCCCGGAACTCCTCGGATGCGTATGTGAAGGTGACTCTTCTGGGGCCCGGCGGCAAGAAGATGAAGAAACGCAAGACGGGTGTGCAAAGGGGAACCCTGAATCCGGTCTATAATGAAGCACTGGCCTTTGATGTCAACAAGGAAACCCTAAAGAATTGCGTACTAGAGTTTACGGTGGTTCACGATGGTTTGTTGGGTGAGTGGAGAATGAATATTCTTTATAATTCCTATTATTTCTTATTTTTATGAATTTTTCCTACAGGTTCCAGCGAAATTTTGGGCCGCACTTTGATTGGAAACTCACCGGAAGTACGGACTGAGGAGAAAATCTTTTTCGAGGAAATATTTCGCGCCAAAAACGCGACAGCCCAATGGGTTCCACTGCAGGAGCCAGCGACAAACTTGGCTAACACAGCCAAGGCGGGAACCAGCAAGAACTAGCTTCCACAGCTGCCGGCGGCATTTGGTTTGTGTCTAAGATGAGCTGGCAGCGGTGGCTGTCTTGGGTAAATGTAAATTATTTTTGTTTAAAAATTTGAGCTGTCAAAGCATCGATAAACTCGCTTATTTTTTAACACATATTCCAGTTAAGTAATATTAAAAGTATGGACATGTTGACCCTGTGTAACGAGACTTGAATGTCCTTTGAAAATCACACGGAAAGCCTCTTTCTAGAAGTGTCTAGTCCATGCTATGATAAATATGTTTCCCGATGGAAGTTGGAATTATATAGAGTCAATATTATATATTTTTTTTTATTAAAACAGATCCCGAAGGAAGTTGGAATTATATAGAGTCAATATTTTATTTTTATTTTATTAAAACAAATCTTTAATACCTACCTATCACGACGGTTTGATTGTTTATGATACCAAAATATAAGAAAGATATCGAATCTGTTCTTATTGATGGTTTGACAGCTCTATTAAAAATCGGAGGATGTGCAGAAATTATGCTACAGGCCTATCAAATTGGAACTTTGGGACGAAAAATACATGAATATATGAATGATGGATTGTTAGCCAAATCATCTCCATGAGAAAGTATCAGTGTATGAATATAGATAACATATGATCATCAACTTCACAAAAACTAAATTCAAATTTTGACCACATTTTCGAATAATACAAAACAAAGTCATTTACTGGATTAAGGGAACTTGCAGGGATAAGTTTTAAGCAGGACAGAGAGTGCAAACAGAGTGTCTCACAAAGATTACAAACTATTTTCAAACACGATCAAATATATCTCAATGAATGTGCTTTGTATGGTATCAATTAATCAATGAATATAAATATATATTTAATGTATACCTTTTATGTGTCAAAAAGTACCTAAAAATACAAAACTAACTAATATATAAATTAACCGAATAATAAAAAATGAGACAAAATAGTTGCCAAGTTAATTATTTTGATTTTATAATTTTTGCTAGGCGAAGGTTTCAGGGCAAAGAGGGCACAAAATAATCCGTTTTTAGTTTTAATCTCCGCTATATCCAAGTTAGTTAATGAAAAGCACAACAACGTAGAAATAATCCTTATCAATATAACCTATTCTTATATACATTGTTCTAATATTTAATGTAGTGTCTATATAAAGTAGAGTTAGTTTAAACGCACTTTGTATTGCATATTCGCATACTAACTATATAAACGACCTATATTTATCTATGTGAAATAAAGTTCTTAGATATCCTAGAACTCGCATCTGTGTTGCTCACTTACTGGCTTCCCTTTGAACTCAATAGTGGGTTTAAATCTGGCTCACTTCAAGGTTAATTACCAAAGTTTCTCTTGACCAACTAGTTGGCGCTTTAAATTAATTTCAAGCCTCAACTTCAAACGACTGAGGTTTTCCCCAACGAAATCCCTTGCCCCTTTGGCTTCCCCTTTTATGCCAACACTGAGGGCCTTAAATATTTTGGTAAGCAAGTCGAACTCTTTGGCCAAGTTGACGGAGAAGGGGAAAAAGTTACTGGGCAAAACCCGTTAACTAATTTTCCAACATTGACTGATAAATCCGCCGGGAGATGCGACGGGCAACGGTACATTGGCTGTTAAAGCAGCCATGCAGGATATGCCCCAGGTCCTGCGAACTGTTGCGGTTCCCCGTCTGTGTCTATATAAGTTCACCGTAAATTTCCTTTTCAATCAAAATGTGCTTTCATTCAATTTGGAAGGAAGCGACGGGCATAAGTAGCCGCAGCCAGCACTTGTGGGAGGAGTGAGAAAGGACGAAGGCAAGTTTGAACTGGTGCCAGAAATCGTTGGCGCCAAAGGGAATCTATCGTGGTTTTGGTGGTGCATTTAGAAAAAATGAAAAGCTGGTGAAATTTGCTGTGAATTTTTTATGAAAAGGAAATTTATGAATTTTATTTAATTGATACATTTTAATAGAAACATAAAGACACTCTTTTTAATAATAATGTTCTTTGTTCTTCCCAATCTTTAATATTATTTTATTAATTAAGGGAATACTAAAATAGTTACGAACTTACTGCAAATACAATTTAATTTTAACACTTAATATGCTTTTATAAACTATCATGAACAACTACATTTTTTCTCGTGCTAAAGGGCACCGGAAATACTCGTATAGAATTTCCACAAAGTCGACGGACACATTACGAACTGACCCAGGAAGGCGATTACAAAACGAACTGACCGATAGCCGGTTTCAAAAGGGACTCAGAGATAGTCTTTTCGGCCAGCAAAAACACCGCAAGGATAGTTAAATTATTTGCCTGCCATTTCCCTTTGTTTCCGTCCTATTTCTCACCCACTCTTGACTATTTTCCCAAAGTTTTCTCAGCCATTTCTATTGGTCTTTTAAGTTCTGGCCAAGGTCGATGGTCAGCCATTGATAAACTGTAAAGAAAGGAGGCATTCTCAAAGGACTTTCGATGAGGTGTTGCAAACTGTTTAGGTTGCAAATTTCTGGCTGACTTTCTGACTGTCTTTTTAAAAGCTTTAAATCCAGTTTATATAATAAATCGGCTTTACTAGTTGAAAGAAAATGTAATTTTTAAACTTAAATAGGGTGTAAATTGTTAATAAAAAATATTAACTTCAATAAATATATGTAAAAGTTAATAGAGCTGCGAAAATATCTAAATAAAACACATAAATTTGCTTGTATATTGTTTAATTCGTTGTTTTCTAAAAACGTACGTATTTTTATATCCTTGCAGAGGGTATATAATTTTGGTCAAAAGTGTGCAACGCAGTGAAGGAGACATCTCCGACCCTATAAAGTATATATATTCTTGGTCAGGATCACCTCCTGAGTTGATATAAGCATGTCCGTCTGTCCGTCTGTCCGTCTGTCCGTCTGTCTGTCCGTCTGTCTGTTTCTACGCAAACTAGTCTCTCAGTTTTAAAGCTATCGACTTGAAACTTTGCACACACCCTTCTTTCCTTTGCACGCAGTATATAAGTCGGAACGGCCGGGATCGGCCGACTATATCCTATAGCTGCCATATAACTGATTGATCGGAAATGGTATAACTTCGGTGTTTTTAGAGTTAGAGAATTCAGATTTTGTACGAATGCTATTGTTGGCAACATAATACGACATACCAAATTTCACTATATCCTATAGCTGCCATATAACTGATTGATCGGAAATGCTATAACTTTGGCGATTTTAAAGTTATAGAGTTCAAATTTAGTAAGAATGCTATTTTTGGCAAAATACTACGACAAACCAAATTTTATCAGGATCGGCCGACTATAAGATATAGCTATAGATATAATAATATAACTGAAAAATCGAAAATTTCCCATCTTTTGTGTTTTTGAAGATAGAAAAGAAAAACTTCGTACATATTATATATTTGGTCAGTTGATCCGACCTACCAAATTTCATAACGATCGGCCGACTATATCTTATAGCTGCCATATAACTGAACGATCGGAAATTACCCGGCCATTTCAGCCTTCTCGTTAAATTAGATTGCATATGATTCAATTTGGAAAATATAATTTACAGAATATTCTGCAAGGGTATATAAACTTCGGCTCCGCCCGAAGTTAGCTTTCCTTTCTTGTATTTAATAATAAAATAGTTTAACTAAATTTGTAAATGGTTATGTTAATTAATTCTTAACTGAGTTTTCCTTAGAACTCAGTTTAATATTGATTGATGGCAAAGGTTTTTTAAAAAATCTCAAAGCTTGGACTTTAAGCTATATTTATTATTACATTCTGAGGTCATAACTTGGTATTACGAATTTCTCTTCTGCCAAATTCTTTAATCTGCGAAAACTTTGTTAAAACTATATTAGTAAACTCGTTTTACACCCTCTCAGCCTTTCAAATCAGGCAGATCGAATGACTGTTTCAATAAAGAATTCTCTTTACAATGCATTTCGAATGATGTGCATTTTTGACTTATTGATGGAAGTCTGTCTGCGAATTGCCACTGGTCCGGGCAAAGTGCTTTTGTGCCATTTTTCACTCCATCCGCTTGGATTCCTTTGGAGCGGAGCTATCAATTTTGCACCGATAATGCCTCGCGTCAAAGTCAGTTGGCAATAAACTGGCAAACTGCAAATGCGACTAACGAGTGAATTCCATTTTTAATTTCGCCCCACTCTTTGTCTATCTCTATCTCAACGCCATTTTGTCTCTGCATCATCTCTCTTTTATTTGCCACTGAATCTCCAGGACCTCGTCGTTCTGCGTTCTGGCTAGTTTCAAAAGCTTGTCAGCGGAAAACGTAAACTAACGACATTTTCGTTTTCTTATTTACACAATCAATTTCGTGCTTTTGTGATACTCGTTCTCGTTGTCGTTCTCGTTCTCGGGCAAAGGCAGGCAATGCTGGGAATGTTGAAATGAAGAGTCCTGCGAAACCAACTGCAAGTGCTCCTTGCGCATCCTTCTTGGCATGGCGGCGACATTGCGTACGAATACACATCCGCTATATCCCTAGACCTTTCTTTTATCCCAAATTTCTTTTGAGCGGATAGCTTAGGTTTTTGGAGGAGGTACAAGGATATGGATTACTTGGTTCAAAATAGCTTAAGAAATTAAATATATTTAATATAATTAAGAAATCATGCAGCCTTACATTGTAAAATAAGCTATAAGCTGGTACGCTTTATAGAACTTTGGGAACTTAATTTATTTAGAATTGGAAATGTATCTCAAGGATTTTTCTTAACTTAACTTAAGATATTTGTGTAATATAATTATAGAAAAATCCATAAAACCAAAAGAGTATATCCCCCTTCGACACTCTTTTCTCGCTTTTGGGTTGTATCGTTCAGTTGCTTTCGCTATAACTACATATATACAAGCTATAGTGACGATGGCAATGGTGTTGCAGTTGCTGTTGCAGTGGCTGTTGCCGTTTGTGCCGCGAGGGAAATTGTCGTCAAAGCGGAAAAAATGTCACATTGTTGTTTTAGCCATCATGGAGATGAGGATGGAGTGAAAATTGGTGGGTAGGTAGCGGGTGTTTGCTAGAAACAAATGTGGCCAAAATAATAGGAATCATAGATAGGAATGTCATGAGTTCTGAAAATGTTCAAGGAGAATTTTACCATAATTGGCATTAAGGCTGCAAATAAAATAAAATACTGCAAACTTATACAAAGCATATATAATATTAAAATTATAAGTATATTTTTAAAGATCGAAGAATATACTAATTTATTTATTATTCTATCATTATTGCGAAAACTGTCGCTAAAAGTAAAATGCTTTACAAATCAATATATTGTTTTATTATATGATTATAATATTACCTCTTCAATTAACTACAAATCAAGCAACTATTGCTATTGCTATAATTTTGACCTCTGCTGTACAGTGTTTTAGGTTATATGGAAGCTACTTGCGATGTATGGGAGTGTGTGTCAGTAATAGTTCTAGTTTTGTTTCGCTCTCCTTTAGCCATCTCTGACTGGCTCCTTTTGGCCTCACCTCACCTCAACCCATTCCCATCCCCATATCCTTACTGCAGCCCTTCCAGTTTTTTGGTCCTTTCTTTTGATGTTGACCGCATTCGCTGGCCCGTTTCGCTGGCTGAGTTCGCTTTTTGGGGGGCTGCCTTTATTGTTTATGCAACTGTCAGCAGTTTTCGCCTTCCCATTCGAAGCGAATTTCCCTCGTACCCAAAAAAAACAAACCCTAAGCCCCCCACCGCCTCCTGGCGGATCTGGATTTTCCTCAGCATGTGTGGAGGTGTGTTTGCTTTGTATCTCTGTGCGACTTTCATATTTGTTGTCATTTCGAATTGTTTCAATGACTTTTGACAGCGAGCAGATTAGCTCGGTGACGCCTCTTGCTGAATTTTCCAACCCATCTCCAGGTTTCTACTATGTATATCCCCCTGGCGATTGTCGGGGGAAATCAGAGGTGTATATACCGATCCATCTCCATTACCTATGGGAAAAAGTTCAGCGGATTCGGATTTGCTGTGATTACTTTAAAATTCTTCAGTCTTACTTTGAACTGTATTAAAATTGACGTCTTGTTGGGTATTTATTTGAAGAACTAACAATTCCTGGAAGAAACTAATAAAACTTTGGTAGAAAAAATACCTAACAGAGACATAAAACAGAAAGCAACAGGAACACTTTTTGAATGCTACAAAAATTCAATTAAATAATTACTGCACATAAATTAAATGAATTAAATAAACATAACAATTTATTATTAAACTAAAAGCTGTCAGCAAAAAGCTAAAATAAAGTCTTTTATTATAGAAGTTATTAGATATTTCCTTAAACATTTTTTTCTACCAAGCATAATTATATTTGCAGGACTCCGTTCAGGCATCCAATTTCCGGCAACCACCTAGAGGGGCAACATGCAAGCGTTGTAGCAAAATAAACCAATTATAAAAACCCATTTCGCATGTCAACAGAGTGAACGCAAAATTAAACTAAAAAGTGAAAACTAAAATTAATTAAATTATTTTTCAGCCAAGCTAACATATGTCACATGTGGCGGTGGTCCAGCTGGGCTGCAACTCATCAATAAACAAAATTTATGCGAAGCGGCAGCGAATTTCAAGGGGGCTTTTTACCAAAAAGGCGATGGTAAAGCCAATTAAAGATAGCCGCACATCCTGTGAAGGGGATTGGGGAGTGGGGAGGTTTGGTCTAAAACAATGTCCCTGGCGAGCCTGACGACCAACCGAAATTTCAGCCACCCAATCAGCATATTTAAATTGTGTTGTGTTTGGTGATTGAAATGCATGAAGTACGACAACGTAAATAGGACAACGCACCACTAGTTAGAAGGACTCCCCACACACACACACACACATATGTACACACACACCCATCGAACTGGTGGAAGGACACATTGGCAAACATGAATTTTTACCATGTCGGTGACTCTGCGGCTGCGGCTTTTCCCCAATGCTCTTGCTCCTGCTTTTCTCCACTTCGAACTCCCGGTTTTCCAGCTTTGCCAATGGCAACAACATGCACACTTTAATGGCCCACAGCTCTCCCGGTTACGATGCCATTCCTATGCACAGAGCATAAAAAATGTAATTAAAATTGTTTACATATTTTAAAGGCAACAAAATGTAATGTTTGCAATTCAAATTTAAATGTGAAATGTATCTAACTTTTATATTAGTGTTGTTTTTATTAGATTCTAATGCAGGAATGTTTTTAAAAAATACATTAGAGAATAAACTCTTATAGTGAGAGCTCTAAAATATTTAATATTATATATAAATATATTTTAACTTATTTTCCAGTGTACCCATACCCATTCCGGTTTCCTATAGCCATTCCCATTCCGATTCCGATTTCGATTCCGATTCGTCGTCGTCATAGATCGATGCTGGTCAGCAGTTTCGTTTTGATTGTGCGATTTTCTACTTTGCTGTGCATTTTTCCTTTCATTCATGCTGTTTTCCTCGATTTCTCCGCCTTTTTTCCCTGTCGCTGCTTCCTGTTGTGCACATTTTTTTTTAGCTCAGTTCACTTTTCTTTTTTTTTTCTAGTATTTTCAGCGGTCAGCCGCCGAAGAGCTCTAATTGCTCGGCAGCGGCCAACACATGCGAAGGTGGCCTATCCTATCCATTTTTTAGATGCACACAAATCGCCGGAATATTGTTTTGCTATTTTTTTTTCCCCCACCCCCTGTGACCACATTGGACACTGGTCAGTGGTTACGGGTAAATATAAGTCGCGGCGAGCACTTAAAGCCATCCAATTTTAATTGGAATTTAGGCGAAAAGCCGTAAATATTATTGTCGTGGGCCCGGAAGGAAATCTGGCTATTATAACAGGCCCGCACGTATTCAATTCCATCCGGTTGCAGTTGTTGTTCGAGTGCAGATATTGGTGTTTCGAGTGGTTTATGGGAGACACTGTGGTGCGCGGATAGTGCGCGTCTATGACCAGCTGGGAAATTGCCCCAGCGGCAGCATAGAGTTGAGTGAAGGACGAACCGGGGCATTACGTGAGTCTCCTATTGAAATTCGTAACGGATGTGGACTTTGAATGTGGAATATTGCATAATTCAACCGCAAAATGACAACAATTTTAAGTGTCATTAGTCAAAAAACTAAAAAGAAACAATGATGGTTCTTTTTAATAAAATAAAATGAATAAATAAAATCCATGCTGCATTTTTAGGAACAAAATAACTGAGATATCAATAATATTTGTATTTTATAATACTCCTTGAATTCTCTTTTAACAATATACAAAAATTACATCATAAAATAGTATATTAATAAAGATAATCTGTAAGTTTAAAATTCAAAAATGAAACCTGTAACGAAAATGTATCTTATAAATAAACTTACTTTAATTTTGACTCAATTCTCTTATGCTAATTAGAAGAGAATATGTATTCTATAATAAAATGAGTTATTTTTAAATAAAAAGAATATTTCTTGTTTAAATGGGTTTTAGTTTTTGTCCTTCCTCGTCTTAACTTGGCCTACAATTTATAAGTATTTTAAAACATCGAAACATAAGTGGAACCAGAAGCAAATGCAGAAATTATTGTCACATACGCCTGACGTCACGCCCATGCCCAAAAGTGAAAGGGTGGGCGGTGGCAGGGAGAAAACATTTGTAGCCAGCGAGATGTTTGCATTTCGCAATGAGAATGGAGGGGAGAGGGAATTTTGGGAGGGAGCCTGTGCTAGGGGGGGCGAGCAAACATGCCAAGTCGTAGCGCTGGAAATCTTAACGTGATTTAAGCCACGAAATGTGTGGAGAGCAAGGGGTGAATGCTGCTGAAGGTGGGCAGGAGGGGAGGCTTGTGGGAGGTGAAAAGGAGCTGTCGCTGACAGGACAGGAGGGGACAGAAGGGGAAGGCAAGCGAGAAGGACGACAGACATTTGGTGGCCACACAATTGGCACGTCACTGGAGGAGCCGCAGAGAGTGCAGGAGGGGACCGGGAGAGAGATTGGCGTAGGAAATGTGACAAGAATTGCCTGCCCACTGAATGCACTGACAAAAATTCCAAGACTTTGCTTATTATGATTAGTTACGAGTTTATTTTCACATTATAACTTGAATTAATTTATGGAATTTATGAAGTTTTGTGGGAATTTATACAAGACAAGGACTCTATAAAAGACTTTAAATTTTTCCGAGTGTTCTTGCTAACTAGATCCTGATGTTTTGACAATAGCTCTGCTTCTGATGTCGGGTGTTGATTTTGGGTGTTGCTGCTGGAACGATGATGCTGCAGTTTCTGCTGCTGCTGTTGCTGCTGTTGCTGCTGCTGCTGCTGCTGCTGATGCTGCTGTTGCTAGCTTCCGCCTCGAATCGCAGCCAAACTGCTTCAGTACCCTAATCATCAGCAGCCATGCACTGGCGCACTGACTTTGATGCACTCACTATTTATGTGCATACCCATGAACGAGTCGCCTTGCCACGCCCACCCTGCCCACTTGAGGACTCCGCCCCGAATTGCACGTGACACAAATAGGTAATTGCACTTTGGGCGCAAGTGTGACACGCCGACATCATTCAATGGAGATCAAGGAGTGCAAGGAAGAAATGCCGACTGCGATGTACACGACACCCTGGCGAGGCGATAAGTTTTCCGAGTCAGGAAAAGCACTCAATTGCTCGATAGATTTTCCACTTTTCCGGGGCTGACTTGTCCTTCAAATCTTTGCCAAGTCTCTGCCAGCACAGGATTAAGCCTGGGACTGGGTAATGAAGTGCAAATACATTTCTCAGTGAAGTTTTGGTAAGATTTTATCAGCCCTTTTTTATATATTTAATTGTGGGTTTGCTGAAATTAAGTATAGTTTCGATGATGCATCTTTAAAGTATTTGCTTCATACATATAATTAATTAGGAGACTTTGCATTAAATTCCCCATTAGCTTTTGCCACAACTCTCAACCTGTCGTTCAATATCAATGTTATGCAATCTCCCGAATATCCTTTCACCTGCCTGCGCATTAGTAGCAGACTGGCAGACCTCCCTTCCTTATCATAATTTAACCAATGCCACACCTGTCGCTCCGCATTTTCCCCTGGCCTTGTCGTCGCAATGTTCCAGTTTGTTATCGGCCCGACACTTGCACATTTGGGCGGGCCAAAACGGCAAAACACCCAAACACATTCAAAAACATCCAAACACCCAGCGCGTAACAGCTAAAACAACCTAAACAGGCGACACAATGGGACAATGGCAGTGCGATTTGTGTTAAACAATTTGTAGTTCGTGTTTTGGTTGTCGCTGAAAGCGTTGCTGATTTCACTTATCGCGCCTCGCCCACGCGGAAACTCACGTGGAAACAGGGAGGCTACCTAAAGCAGTGCAGTAAAAGAAAATAGTTTGATACATAGTTTGTACATTGTCTAGAAATATTTAAAATTAAATAAGTATAATTTTTCTTTAATTGTATTTATTTAATATCATGCCCATCTTAAAATTTAATCTTAGTAAGAAATTATTTAAATAAATAAACCAAGAAGTACCTTTAGTATATTTTAGGCTACCTACTTATACTTTTTCTACTCATACTTTTTCTTATTAAAAAAATAATTTTAAAAAAGGAATTTAATAATGTACAATTTTATTTTATATTTACGGCAATTTTTTTTATATTTAATATTGCCTTTATACATATTTCTTCAGTTGTAGATAACATATACAGTTGACATCGTTGCCGGCCTGCTGTGGCACTCACAGTTCAAAGTTCGACATGAAACACAATTTAGCCGACAATCGAAAATTATGACAAAACATCGCTGTTGCTGTGGACTGTATTATTTGCGAAATATTTATCAGCAGCAAAAGCTGGCTTGTGTCGTGTGCTGTCAGTTATTATTTTATCTAATTGCTAGTTTCATGTTCAGTCATCAAAATTCATCAAAGTAAACTGCCAATAAAGCATATTCCTTTTCACTCTAAAATTGTAGCTCATCATAATTGTTAATTAATAAGCAATGCTATGTTCTATGCTATGAAATACCTTTAATTGCCTTGCTAAATTGAAATCAATAATGAATTAATAAGAAAATAATTTACGACACTAAAATGAGACACTAAAAGCAGGTATTTAGTCTGTCAGAATGGAATACAGACGCCTAAATATTTATGATCATTTTTTTTGTTTGGCCACCCGTCGTCGAGCTTTGTGCCCTTAGGAGGTTGAGACGCGCCTCGTATTTTACCATAAGCCTTGACATGAGTTACACTTGAATTTCTTTTTGGACCAGCCAGGCTCGGCCCCTGGAATACACTCTTCCCTCCACATTCCTGGCCAAGAATCGTAGACACTTTTTGGTCATAAAACATAAATCTGCAACACTACTATACAACGGCAAAAACAAACTCTGAAGAAATGAAAAAATAACAACCAAGTGCAGCAAGAGTTCAAGAGCTCACAACTGGCTGGGAAAACATATATCTATATATCTGGTATATCTGGTGGCCCGCCTATTCCTGCCCTCGTATAATGATGCCAAGTTATGTTTCCATGTGTTTTGTTTTGTTTTGTTTGCCCCTGTTTGCTGGCTGAACAATTTTTTCTCGTTCAATGTTTGCTAACTTGGCCCGATAGTAATAAATTTTGGAGCAACGAGAAATTTTTCTGGATTCGAACATGAAGAAAGGGTAATTTTCTGTTCTTTAGGGTTGTTTAAAAATATAGATATAGTTTATAATTTAAAATATAAAAATTTTTTGTCTTAAAAATAATTTTTATTGGGTTTGACAAACGTTTAAGATATGCAAATATTTTGTAATTTATAAATTTGAATCTGAAAACTATAAAAAATAGTTTTCTAGTATAATGACTGAAAAACATATATTTATAAATTAAATAAAATAGAATTTCCATTAAGATTATAAATATAAGTATATTTAGGGGTTCGTTGTTGGAGGATCAACTGGAATTCCCTTTCTCGGCCATCTGCAAGTTCAGTTACCCGAATTCAGTTGGCTTTGGCGACTAGGCCATAAAACATAAGCCGGTGGAGTAGACGCGAAAAAGATGAGAACCACACTAATAATTTTTGCCGGTCTTACCAATTTTTATACCCTTACAAGGTATTGATATTCTAGTCAGAAGCTTGCAACGCAGTGACCTTTTTTCTTAACAATTTGTACATTTGTGAATCTAAAAACAAAATGAAAATTCAAATGCAAGTGCATTTTAATGAGACTCAACTTGTATAAATATCTACTTACAATTACTACTATTTGTACAGCAATTATTTATACAAATTTAAAATAATGGATTGAAGTTGATAAAAACTTAATTATTAAATATACGTATGTCTGTGGATCGATTCTTACTGACCTATAAGGGTAGTTAAACTTCGGCAAGTCAAAAAATAGCTTCCTTTCTTATTTTATTTTCTGTTCAGCCACCCATTTAAGGGCGAAGACCACGCCCACTCAATTTTATCGCCTGCTGTAGCATAAACTAAAAATTGAAAAAATCAGCCCCCGCAAAGCGGCAAACGAGAAATAAAACGGAAGGCGGTGGGTGGTGGCCGGTTGGTCCGGTTGGGCCGGGAGTCCGGGAAACTGCCAAGAGATTTTTGCCGCCGTAATGATAATTCTGGCGGCTTTAGTTGCTCTTTTTCGGTTTCATTTGTTGTTGTGGGCTGGACGTCGCCACAACAGCCGCAGTAGCCGCAGACAAACGTTGGCAGGAAGGGGGGATTTCGTGGCAACAAGGCTATCATGCATTTTTGGTTTATAAATTCAGTTTTGGTCTGCAAGCGTTCAGCCGGAAAATGCGAGAATTCCGGCAAACCAGACCAGGAAATGGGCAACGCATTTTTTTGCGCTCATTTCTCGCATAAAATTTCAATCTTAAGTTGTTGATAAATTTTTGTTTTCATTCTGGTTTTACAATTTGTTGGCCCATTAAAATTTATATTGGTCAAAATTTGCTTTGGTTCTTGTTTGCTTTTCCTCTGTATTGCTTTTCCACTCCCTATCTCTCTCTCTCTCTCTCTTGGGAAAATTTTAATTGGCCTTGTCTAGTTTGTTGTTTGCTGGCAAAATGTTTGCATTAAATTAAATAATTAATTTGCAAAAGTCAAACAAGTGTTTGCTTATATTTGCAATGAACTTTACTTTGCGAGTTTCAGTTAATTAGTTGGCGGCTTCAATTGCTTTGCTTTGATTTTAAATTGGTCAGCTAAGCGATACAGGTTGGGGGAATATTTTTTTGTACCGAAACAAGTATTTACAAGTTAGTAATGAGGTGTCAAAAAAATATTTTAATTAAAAGAAAAATAATTTGGAGTAAAAGGAAAATTATACTTAAGGATAGGTATTTTTAAAAAGGATACAAAAAGTATTTGTATGCTTAAAATTAATCAATATTTTTAAAGAAAAACTAAATTGTATTTTAATAATTTTTATAGACAATTTTTATTGCAATTTAAATTTAAATACAATATGTTATGTATTATAAACTGTTTAAAAAGCAA
Organism: Drosophila truncata; assembly: GCA_008042515.1. Lineage (NCBI taxonomy): Eukaryota > Metazoa > Arthropoda > Insecta > Diptera > Drosophilidae > Drosophila > Drosophila truncata. Next base: position 64,538 of record VNJQ01001897.1, read on the forward strand.
CACAAATAAATATTGAATAGCATTTACAGCTCACAATCTTAATCTCAGTAAAAAATAATTCAATAAAAATGTGTAAAAACTTTTTCCGCACTCTCTCTTTGTATTTCGATCCTCGCTCCCTTGACTTCCCTTCAAAGTTGGCCAGAATAACAGCGGAAATTCAGCTCACGCCGCTCAATTATGGCGCTAATATGCACTTGACAATGTAATGACATTTATTGAGCGGCATTGGCATTCCCGCCATGGATGTCACGGGGCTGAAATGGGGAGAACTGTGAACTGTGCGAGTGGTGGCCCTGTGAACGAGTATCCTTGGCTGCCTGATTGAAAGTGTCAGAGTTGGGAATTCGGATTCAGCAGCCAGACATTTGTCGCAATGTGAAAGAATTCCTTGCATGGCGCGCCCTCCAGGCTTGAATAGCGTTAATTTCATGTTGCTGACAAGGCTTATTGACAGCAAATCGCTGGCTGCTGTGGTTCGTTTCGGTTCGATTTGGTGGCGAATCTGGCTATATTTGTCAATGGGCCACAAAAGCGCGACATTTATTAATCAAGCTCGGGAAGATTGCATCCCCTTGGGCCATGGGCCGTGTCTAATCAAAGAATTTCCACATTTACGGCTGCACATGGCGGATATTTTCCCCAACGGCGACATGCAGTTGCCAGACCGAAATGCAATTAAATCCGGTTCTTTGAGTGAGTTCTCCCCAATAATTATCTATCAATATGGATGCAAAAGTGCCTAATCGCAGCTAAGCGTGAAATGAAAAAATAACACGATAAGCTTTCATGGTGCAAGTTTACTGGAAATAAAAGATGGTTATGAAATAACATATAATTTCATCTAGAGATAGAAAATTTTATGAAATTCTTTGAACCTAAGAAACTTGTTGTAGAATGAAAGCCTGGGATGAAAATAAAACAAGATTTTGTGGAATTTTTACAAGCAAACAAACATGGAAAATGAAGATGAACCTGAAATATAAAATCAATGGAAAGACTCTTGGCTTTAAATATAAAAAATATAACAAGATTATAAGCTTTGCTAAGCAGAGTAAAATTTAATAAATATAAATATTCCAAATTAGTTAATTTTGACTCTCAAGAAAATCTTCTGCTGAAAAGGTTCTCTTAAATTGTAATATTAATAAAATTGGAAAATTGTTTTAGTAAATAATTCAGCATCCACTTGGAAATGTTCAAAGATTTGCTCAGCTCTTCATCGCAGTAAACGATTACAAGTGTAAGTCAACAATGCCCAAATTCACCTCATTGCTTTGATAATCCTTCTTGTTGCCATTTATTCTGCGTATTTTATCCTGCGAGCCATTTGCCACCGAGTTCACCTTACCACTTTGTCTTTGACTTTGTTCGCCTTTTCCATGTTTTCCCTTTCGCTTTCCCAGCAAAGCTCCTGCCATGCCCTTTAAATACGCATATCATTTCTACAGCCATGAGGGAAAATTTCTTACGTTATCCCCATTCCCATTCGGGCTTAAGCCAAGAGGGTTTTCTGGATTTTCCAGCATTACAGCCCAGCGTGCGAGCATGTGAAGGGGGGGCTGCTGGGCTAAGTAGATGTGTCTGTGTTGTCTGCATTTGAGAGCCTGTGAAAATTGCTAAAGTGTTGCAAAACTCATTTCCTAATGTCAATGTGAGAAGAAAAGATTGAGTGGCAATAAAGGATTGAAACGACTGGGAAATGCTCTTTTTTTATTACAAAACGGTTAATTGAGTTTAATTTATTTGAATTAATTAATCCAAAGTTTATTGAGTTTATATAAATGCTTGAATTGTTTACAAATTATAATAACATTTATAGTCTAAAGATTATATTTTGTTTATTTAATTAAATTTTAAGAATTTTTTGAATAAATTCCAATCAATTTAGATTTTAAAATGAAAAAAACAGTATTAATTATTATTATTATTATTCGCTTCTACAATTTGTTTCAACATTTCTAGTAAAAAATAAACCCAATAAGATATTCTTTAAAAAAGAGTATATAAAATACTTCAAGCCGAATTAATTTTTTTCTTGCTGGTATTTATAAATCGGTTTCGCAGCTAAAATGGTTAGGGAAATAAGGATACACCCTGCATATCCCTGATTTATATGCGGATCCCGCTCGTGCTGCCTTGCATCTGCATGTATTCGATTATTTGTTTGCCTCGAATGTGTTTATTGGTCTTGGCACATAATAAAATTATTTATTGCATTATAAAAAAAAAAATAAAGAAGTGTAATCATTTCGCACTGAGGCTTCTCCGTGACGCTGCTCATGTTCCTTTTCAATTTGCATTTGCATGTCGGCCCATAAATACATAAAAGCCATGCCGAACCAAATAAATAAAATTAAAATAAAAATTTATAAAAGCAGCTGCGTAGGGAGAAGGGCAAGTGGGGTATTTGTGTGTGCTCCTGTGTGTGTGTTTGTGTTTTATTGTTTATCAATATAAAGCTCGTAAAATACCTGAACAGGGCAGAAGAAGAACACAGGGGTTAATGTGGGTGTGCCTCGTCGTGTTCGCCAGAGATGAGCGATTTATGGAGCGAAAGGTTATTGGGAAATGCAAAATGGTGAAAATCTATCAACTCGAATCTAAGCTGGATTATCTGATTATGTTAAGAAGATTGCCAACCGTTTTCAGGACATGTTATGCTCATCACATGGGATAATGTTGAAGATATATAAACTTTATGGTTCAGTATGGGTAAATAACAAAGGAATTAAAAGCTGGAAATATATATTTTATTGTGAGGGGTGCTAGCATACTTGAATGAGTCTTTAAATCAAATGTTTATTTTATTAAGCTTTCAAAAATAATTGTTTTGGTTTATAAATAATTTAATTTAATTCTTAAAAAGTTTTCTAATTTTTCCGTCAACTTTTAGCCATCTCTAGCTGAATGCCACCTAAAAGCTATTCCCACTGTTTGCATAATTGAAAAATTTCTAATGACTTTTCAAGGTTTATTGGGCAAACACGTCGCTGAATATGGAAAGGGGTCCAAAACAAAAAGCCAGGCTACAAGCCTCATTCATATATAGTATTCAGGAGTAGTCACCAGTCACATCCCCTTAAGCCTTGAATACCCCCTTTGCTGCCTTTTGAAAGACTGGCTCTGGGCCATGTCTAATGCTCATTTGACGTTGCCGTGTTGGTTGGTAAATTTTTGCTTTTAAAATATAGTTAGACAAAATGTTGTTGCAGACTTTTTGCGGCCACCCCTCGGCGAAGAGCATTGTTCCATACGCCGCATCGCATCAGGATGAGTGTGTATAATTCCAGTTTATGCCTGGGGGCATCATTCACATAAAGTGCTTATGCGTCTCTGTCGCTTTGTCATCTGCCTCCCAGCCGTCTCCTTTGGTGTAAATAATATTAGCACTAAACAGACAACAACAATGGGAAAACAGGAGAGGCCTGGCCTGGCCTGGCCCTGGGTATGCATATGCAGCTGCCCAGAGCAGAGCGAAGCCATTCCATTTCCATCAAAGACCACGGACACAACCACGACAGACAATGACAGCATATGATGATGATGGACCCCCGGATCCCGGATCTCGGGCAGGGCTCTAAGTACACACACCCCCGGAGCAATAAAGTTTTCATTAGCAAGTCAGTTTGTTGTTTGCTCGCGACAAAGGGCTTCAAACAAAGGCAGTAGTTGCTCCAGAAAGAGATTCTAGATAGCACTAGAACGCACTGGGAATTACAAAATTAGGTACTTCCTAGGGTTTTTGAGTTCGGAAGGACAACGAATGTAAAAACACTTCTTTAAATCTAATTCTTGAAAAGTTAAAATGGATAACAATGATCAGGATATTTGATGGATATATTTTTTTGATAGTATTTCTTGGTATTTAAATTCAAAGTATTAAATTTAAAGAAAGCTTGAATGGAAGGTTCTTTTAATATATTTTAAGAATAATATAATCTATAAATATATATTATAAAAATATGATTCATGCCTTGTAATAATTATTATTTGTAGGGGACAAGTAACCCCGACTAATTAGCGATGTTCCACTGTACAATTGTCTGTCCATGTCTGTGGGGGTCCTTAAGTGCAGAGAACTCAGAACACAGAACTCTCTCGCTGGCTAGGAAACAGCAACGAAAAATTTGTCAAAGGTTTTTGCCCCTTTTGCTTCCTTTTTATGCGTTGCAGCGCCGGGACTATAATTGTTTTATGTTCTTTTCTGTTTTTACTGTCCGCAAATAACTATTACCGCACAAATGAAGTGTGCCTAGGCGGAAGGTGGGCGTGACTCGGCCACCGAAAAGTTATGTTCACTATGCCCCCATGTTTCTGCTTTTGTGTTCCCTTTAAAAGTTGCGGTGAACCACAATAAAATGGAAACTGTGCCACAAACTCGAATTTGAAATACGTTCAAGCACGAAGCTAATTACGCAGCCGTTTTCTAGGTCGAAACTAAGCCTAGAATGTTAGAGTTTTTCCCCAGTTAAGTTTCCCTTCCCGCAAACCCTCGCCTGCTATCTGGCCGAAGCACTCTTCAGATCATTTGAATAAGCTCGTAGAAAATCGCGAACATTTGCAATGCTAACCCAGTGAACACACACATAAGTACCTACAGGCATACACAAAACTCAGGAGCTTAGAAGTACCTAAGGATATGTGGATGTGGCAGTAGAAAGGAGTCTATTAAATATAGAAAAGGAAAGAATATATCTAAATTGATATTATTTGTAAATGTAAAATTGTTTCAAGTTTAGGGACACTTCTTTAAGTGATTATACGAATTTATTTAGTTTTGTAATCGTAAATACAAGGTTTTTAATTATTTATAAATATTTTTAGGGATCAAAAAAAATATTTTATGGGTTTTTAAATAACAGAAACTTTTGCTTCTTCAAATACTTTCAACTCACTGTTCACAGACATATGCAAATTTATATGCAAATAAGGAAAAAAGCTCACGCAGTCAGGTTTTTCCCTTTTTCAATCCTTTTTTCCCCAACTTTTCCGCTGCCTTGCGACGTAGTTCGATTAATTTTTTTTTTAGCCTTGTTTGATTTTGCAAATATTATGGATTTTGTCGTTGTTGTTGTTGTTATGCATGCAGATCCAAGTGGATAAGGGGCTGAGCTATGAGGGGGACTCCCGCTAATGCTGTTGATGACTATGATTGTGTTGTAGTCGACGAATTTTCCCATTTCGTGTCGATTGTGAAAATGTAACCAGGGAACGTCAGGTAGGTTTCCCTTTTCAATCCATTTTCCTCCACTTGATTTACGCACACGAGTCTACAGAAGTTTTGCAATTGGCATAATAAGCTTTTCCATTTTGCTAATTAGCCGAGAGTTTCAACTGAAAATGATTCTGTGGAGGAGATTGAGACCCTTAAATGCAGCTCAATCTGCTTAAGAGATTCTGAGTTATTTGTAGCCAGATCTCTGCTTAATTTCACTTTGCAAACGTTGCGGGGATAGTGAACCCCAGAAGTCGAGGGTGTCAGTTGGGGGTTAACCTGGCACTGAGAGGCCTCGGCCAGTAATTTCGTCATTTCCGCCATCTCCTCGTTACATTTTATGTCGTATAGTTTTCCCCGCACACTCGCACACTCACTTGCATATATGCATAAAGCTGGGTGTGTGTGTGTGTGTGTATATGGAAGGCATCTCAAATGGCGCCGCATTGTTGTTGCCTCGTGTTGTGCACTTGTCGCACAGCAAAAAAAAAAACCCAAGGGTCCCAAAAAAAGGGAAGTCACAAGGACAATTCTATTCTCTTTCTGTTTCAAGTCAAAGAAAATTGTTCACAATTTATATTCTAAAAAATGTATGTTAAGTTTTAATTATTTATAACTTTTATTTGACAAAAACACCTTTTACATTTAAGCTAAAAATATTTAAGGACAGTATAATAATTGCTTAAGAACATAAGAAAAATGTATTTAGAAATAACTTCTATAAATATTTTAATTTAATTTTAAGCTCTTAATAATATCCTAAGTCCTGTAGAAGGGTATCAAAACTTTGAAGCGTCTTAGTCGCTCTTTTTTTTTGGGGACAACACACATTCCAATGCCTTCGTCACGACTTGCTCTTGTTCTTGCTGCTGCTCAGAGTGCCATTGCCATTTTATGAATAATTCATATCCACACATAGAACCGACAAAGAGGTGGCGCCCAGAACCTGGGCGAAGAAAAAAAAAAGGAGCGAGCAAAACCACACGCATTCATTTTCATATTGACACTCGTCGCGGCAGGCATTGAGTCCTCCGAAATCCATGCCCGGCACCCTTGGTGGCAGCTCCTCGTAAACGATTTTGGCGACATCATTGTCTCCTGGTCCGGGTTTTTCTTTTGTTTACGCCCAGGCCTACGTCCTGCCTCCTACTTTTGGGCTGGCGGAACTCTTAAAGCCTTGCCAGAAAAATAGCAATGGAGGAGAAAATAAAAGGGGAAAAGGTCACTGAGAAAAAATTAATTATTATAAACAAAGGTTTATTTACTATTATAAATATGTTATTTTAAATAGATATATATTTTTTGGTAGCTAGTAATTAAATATACTTAATTTTATTATTATTTTTCCAAGCATATGCATAATCATCGTTTTGAATTGAATTTTACAATAAAACTATGAATTTTACTATAAAAAAAATAAATACAATCATTATTTGATATTTTAAATAATAAATTATAACAATTTTTATAATCTTCGAATAAGAAAAGACCTAAGTAGACGCTTTTATGTATTTTCTTTATATTCCAAGTCCAATTCCAATTTATTTATAGATGACAAATCTTAGTTATAATATTTTCTGACTTATTTGGAAGCTATTATTTCAAAATCTAAGATTTTTGTTTGAATTTTAAGCCTCTTTTATTTTGGCCAGTGTCTTAGCCTTCATTCCGTTTGGTCATCGGTGATGGCTTCATTAGACACTCGCACTCACTTACAATCACTTATAGTCACGCCACGTTCTGTTTATTCCCCCTGCCAAAGTTGTTTTCTTTTCGTTCGACCATTGCATATCCGCCGGAAACCCTTCTTGCAGGACCTGATGCCGTTATTCACTCCCTGCTGTTTCAACTAACTGCTTTCGCTCACCGTTGCTGCGGCTGATGCTGATGCTGCTGCTGCTGCTGCTCCTGCGGCTGCTGCCTGCCTTGGCTAAAAGCGATGCTAATCAGCAATTGGCCGCGGCGTCGTTATGTGGCTTGACTGTAGCTCTGTTTTTGTTGTTTTTTGGTGCAGCTGCTATCGGTGGCCGTATCTTGTTGCCAAATTCGCTGATTCACGTAATTTGCCGCGTCTGCAGCGGCAGCGACAACAGCCAGAAGCCCTAGCCAAAAGCCAAAGCCAAAAACCGAAAGCCAATGTCATGCCGTGCTGCTATTATACGATACACGAGAAAACACTGGCGGGAAAAGTGCAGGAGAAGTGGATTAGGAGGCGTTAGCAGCCAAAGTTGACTCTTTTCCGCGGGAAAAACTCACTCAGGGTATTTCCCATTCGTTGCACTTTTCCCAGCCATTTCCCGCCATTGTTTTGCAGCTAAATGAATCTTAAATAGCAACGTGAGCATCAACACAGCTACGAATACATACTTGCGGGCTTGAAGTATCCTTTTTTCTCCCTCTGTGGCCTTTGTTTTGGTTGGGTCTTCCTTGTACTTTTCCTTGCGGGTTTTCTCGCTTAGATCTTTCGATGACTGAGCGGAATTTTAAATGCCTTTTAGTTTAAGCTGCGATTTTTCGGGGGGAGCGAGGAGTTTTCCATCCAGGAAGTAACCGTAAAAGGGGAGCATTGCCAAATTATATTTCAGCTTAAGTCATTATCGAGACAATGGGCGGATGATAATCGAAACATAATTATAAGAAAGGTAAAGCATAGATTGGATAATGTGGTAATGGTGGCTATTGGAAAGCAACAATTAATGATGGATTTTAAATGGGTTTTTAAGTGTGTTTTATTTTGATAATAATAAATATTAGTGCCTAAATTAAATCAATAACTCTTCGAATTATGTAAAATTATTTCAATAATGAAAAATAATAATGAAAAAAGGATTTTAAAGCACTTATTCTAGACTTAATAAAATACTCAATATAAAATACAAGCTTAATGATTGATATACTGCCAGAATTGTGTATTTCCCTATTTAGTAATAGAAAACCATCTGGATCCCTTTTAGTACAGATGTGTGCTTTAAACAGGAAAAACTCTGAACCGAAGGCAAATGATTTATGGCGCCACGTGCTTTGGTTTTGTATTTGTTTTCAACACAAAATTACTGACCTATGGCCAGGCTAATGGCACAACGAACCTTATGTTAAGCCATCGACAATGTTGGGCTTTTACAGCAAAAGAGTTCGGGAAAACTCTTAAAATCCTTAACAGTGGCTAAGAGAGTGAAAATGTTCAATAACATTTCTGACTCTTTGGGAAATTTACTCTTCTCTGAGCTCTCTTTCTGTTAGCCATCGTGTCTTTTATGTCAAAGGATACTCTGTAAATATTTACAAGAATGTTATGCTAATGGCCAAAAGCAGCATAAATCACAGAAGTCGAGGTTTTGTCGACGGCAATGCGGTTGCAGTGGGTTGGCTGTCACCACCCACGCCCTTTAAACCACTCGTCCTCCCCCAGCAAGTGCCCCAAATGTGCATTTAAATTAGCAAAAGGGGGAAATGGGGGCAGAGACAGGACTCCCCGCGTTTCACATACTGCAATGTCATTTCTATGCACAATGAATGCATAAATCATTAACAAGCATTCGCCGCTCTCCGCTCACCACAAAAATAATAACAATAATGCTAAAAACTGCAGCGGCACAACCGATGTTGCCACAATGCCCATGTGGATGCCACCCAATCAGCAAACCACTTCCCACCGACAAAACTGCCGCCCTCCCCCCCCCCCCGGTGGCATGTGCAACCAATTACTGGCATTTCCGGCAATCAGTTTTTAGCGCCCGAAATTCGCAAACAAGCAAGGCGCCCGAGTATAGTTGTAATCATTTTTGGAAATTTCGAATTTCAATTCGATTCCCGTTCCGAGCATCGATGTCCGTCCGCCCGTTGCGCCGTCACAATGCCCCGAGTTGAGCAGTCAAAATTTATGTTCCCGTCCATAGATCATCATGGAATGACACTCGGACAGAGAGGCAGTTGTAGTTGTTGTTGTTCTTGTTGTTGTTGTCCTGTGGGGTGCGAGTCCTTTGGGGCAGACTTCGAATGGAATGACATTTTTGCCCAACGATAAAGGATTGAAGTTCAAATTGCTTTGGATATGTGTGTGTGTGTGTGGTATTTTTGTGTCGTTTTTTATTAAGTTTAGGAAGAAGCAGGATTTATGATTATCCTGGCTAAATGTGAACAAGTTAATATAGAAATTAATACAAATTATTATATGGGTAATAAGAGTCATTAAAAGATACTAGGTTATAGAAGAAAAATTATTAATTTAAAATGTATAAAGAAACTACATTTAAAAGGAGTTTTAATTCAATTAATTTACATTAATAGAATAAATAGATGAACCCCAAATTGCATAAATAAATATTAAAGGAAGCTTTTTCCGGATACCCCGATATATTCCAATTTAAGCTCATCTCCCTGGCTCAACTGCTTCCGAACATGTCTTGGCCATCTGAAAATGTCTCACGGTTGACTGCCAGAGATTGCAAAACTTGTCAGTCAGCCAGCGTTCACCCAGTGACCTTTCCCATGCGTTTACCTTGGCACACACACATACACACACACGTTCAGAAGACACCTCCCAACACCCCACCGACAGCCCATTTGGACTGGAAAAATGTCAAAAATGATATTTGCATTCTGGCCATATTCCGTTTTCTCTGCTTCCATTTAATTGAAATCGAAATTGAGTCTCACCCATAGGTAGTTGTTCTATTTTTTTGTGCGATTCTTATATGCAGAAGGCTTAAAATAATGCAGATTATAAAAGGTTTAAAAGCGCGGTTAGTGAGTGGCATGTATCAATGGCAACTCTTTTAATTAAACAACTGGCCATCCACTGATAATGATGATTAGGATAACGAGCTCCCCTGTGTGTCATTTTGAATAACACTAAAATTATACATAACAAACAGAAACCGACAAACAAAACCAAAACATATACAAATGTAGAACAGAATGCCAATTAGCCTATTGAATTTCACTCGAATTCATTCAAACTTTCCCTGTTAAAAAAAAAAAATAAATAAAATCCTGTGCAATGTTATATAAAATCATACAATAGGACGTAAACGAATGTTTTTTGTTATTTAAAATCTGTTTGTTTGTTTATTTCCTGTCATATGTACATCTGAAAGGTGCGATTTAATTAACATTTCAACATGAAAAATAGAAACACTAATTTAATTAAGAAGAGTGTTTTAAATCTAAGCTTAATTAAATTTAAGTAGAAATACAGTTTGCCTGAAAAATGATATTTCGTATTTTCTGACAAAGGACAAAGCCGCATGATGACCCAAGAAAAATGATAGCCCGTCAAGGATTCTAAAAATTGATTAATGGGGTCACCATGGAAAAGTGCATTCCATGTAACTGAATCGGAAAAGCACACAGAACCAGAACCGTCTAAACCAGAAAAACCAATCACTTATCATTTGTTGCAGCTTGAAAAAGTGCAGGGCACTAATTGAATGTCATCAGGGCCATCGACAATGTCAATTTGAAATATTATTAAGACCATTTTACATGCAGTTTGCACTTTTTCCATGGCGCAAATTGAGAGGAGGAAAAGCGATGCCGTCTAAGTAAGCTCTGAACGGCGAATTCTGCGTAAACAGCATTTAATTTCCCGGTCCTTTCTTTCTAGCTATATATTTTCTACACTTTTCTTTTTAATATTTGCAGCAGCTGCGAAATGTAAATGACAAGAATTTTATTATGAATTTTTTAATAGAAAACCAGTGAGCAATAATTAATGCAATGCTGCTATTAGTCTTTATTATTGAATAATATTTTAAACATAATATAATTAATCTAGTATTATAAATATGGAAATTAGTATTTTAAATATGTAAGAAAATAATGTAATACATAACAAACACATAATTATGTAAACATAAATCATAACTCAGACTTTAAGCGAAACGTGCAGTTTCCCTCTAAAGTCTGCAGCATTATTGTTCTTTTTTGGCACCATCCTCAAAAGCCAGACAACCCGAGTGACTCTGAAACCGAAAGCCAAAAATGCAAAAATAACAAGAAAACAAAATAAAAGCGAAAGAAAAACAAAGCAGCCGCCAAAAGAAGAGAGAGAGAGAGGAACTCCAGAGACGTTTTATTTATAATGAAGTTCATTTACTTTGTGCAAAAATACAAAAAGAGCACACAAACGATTTAGTTCTGGGCGGAAGGAAGCGAAGAAAAGGAGTGCAAGTCCTGCTGCAATGTCTTCTAGGCAGTGGCTGTTGCTATTGTTTTAGCCGTTGTTGTTTGCAAGATTAATATGCTGCCGTTTTCCACTACTTATGCTGCCATTCAAGCCCAGGCCCGCACATCCTGTCAAGGATCACACACAAGCACACGAAACTCCTTTACACAGAGGATTCTGGGAACTTCAAGTCGATTCCACGAAAATTTCAAGTGTCTACTTTCACGCAAAATATTTAAATTTATTAACCGCCAGAGAAGGAAGAGAATTCAGTCAGTTTAGGATAATTAAATTTCTTAGAATTGAATTAAAAATTTCGGAAATTGAAAGTCCTTGAATGAGATTTTGGTTATTATTAATTAAATATTCAATAATTCGTTAAACATTCTGTGGAAAATATATTCAAGAAATATATATAAATATATTGCTAAAAGAATATATTTTAGCAAAATTAACATAATATGTGATATATTTGTTTTTATTGCTTCCAAAAAAGTACAAACTAGCTTTTTATTTATTATGATATCATTATTTTTACTTTAATGAGTGTAAGTGTGCTTCTGCTGTGATATGTCTGTTTGTTTGCTGAAAACTTAAGCCAGGAAAGAAGCCTTTTCGGAAGCAAAAGGCGGGCCGACAGCCAGCAAAATACTTTGGCAAACGAAAATATTATACAACTACTTTAAGAAGGGGATTTATTGTGCTCCTTGTGCCGTTTTACTTGTTCCGCCCCTGCCTTCAAGCCAAAAACCCTTTGCTCAGCGAGATGCAATGAAGCCGAAATGCAGCACTCAACTTGAGCTCCTGTCGCTCCCCCAACGAGCCGAAAATCTTAACGGCGGCCCCCACGGCGAAAATGAGCAGGAAATGGGCGGCTCCTGGTATTTCCATTTGCATCCTTTGGCGAGCGCCGCCATAACTGCCGCTTGTATGCAGTTACACATCACACTTTAGTTCTGCAAAGTGGCAGTTTCCTCCGGCACACAGCTTGTCTTTTCATTAGTTTCGGATTTAAGTGTTATCTTTAGAGTGTGCGACTGGTAAGGATATCCCATTGCCTGCTGAATATTAAAAAAAAACGAAGAACTTTGATGGCGTTTTTCTGGGAATTTTCCATTAGCTTTGTGGTATTAAATAACTAACTATAATTTGTTAGACTAGCACCATCCTAATAAAAACTACAGATATTTCCAAGTATGTAATTTTTTAATATACTAAAACTTCACATGGATTTCCCAGATGCCTCCCCTAAAACGTCCTATCATCCTTGCCTTTGTTCTTCCTCAGATTTGTGAGCACCCTGCGATGCGCCTCCTTGTGGGGATCCCGGAGCTTGAGGGCAAAGCAAACCGGTGTAAGGATGTCGTCCACATGCGGAATCTTCGATGAGCTCGGCATTCGCTTTAGGCCCGTCCATATCTTATGACGCTCCCCAGAATTCTGGGTGGGGTTGGCTGAAACGGCGATCTCAAAGGATCCCTTTTGTGGTGCACCACACTCGTTGATCCTCAGCTGCAAATTGACCTTCGGGTGGATGGCCCTCAAAGCGTCCGCCAGCGAAGAATGGAGATGCAAAGCGCGTTTCCGGTAGCATTCACGATGGCGGCAGTGCTCGATGTAGAGCACCGGCTGGTTCGGATTTAGGGGCCGCTTGTCGGGCATCTCGACGGACAGGTGGACACACAAGGCGCGTGGACAGACTGACTAAGGACTCCAACGTACAGCTCTCATTGCAGCTGGCAGGGGGGAACCCTCTGCTCGAAGGGAGAAAGTCTGGGAGCTCACTGGCTTGACACAATTCTCCTGGGCAGCCAGCTCAACTTCATAACGAAATCGGGGTAGGTGGAGGGTCACAGGGCCAACTTCATAAATCAAATAAAGGAGCGTATCTGACAAATAAATCTTCGAGAGCAAAACAGGCTCGACAAAAAAAAAAATGAAAAAGAACATGCAAATGCGCATAGAATATGCTAAAGCCACAGGACTTAAAAGGAATATAAAATATTTTACTTATCAGCCAACATAAATACACAGTGGCTACTAACAAATTAAAACAATTATAGGAAAATTAACTCAATGTTAAGGAATATATATCCTTACAGTGCTAGCAGAGTTAAAATTATAATTTTAATTTTTTACGATATACAAAATCTTGTCAAACACGTTTTTTTTTTAATTTCCAATACAAATGCAAATATTCTCTTTTGCAAAATTTATCTGAAACATGAATTTAATTAAAATTATTATATTTTTTGTTCTTCGAGTAATTACTGTACATCTAGTATACCTATATTGTCCATTTTTTGCTGACATTTTGACCTGCGGCGACTCGAAAATATGTATAATCGAGTCGATTTTTTCCTGCAAAATTTGCCAAGCCAAAGAGTAAAGCCGCACACGGACACAGAAACAGGCAGAGGCAAAATAGAATTCTCCGTATAGAAAGGAAGCCAAATGAAAAAAAAAGAAAAAAGAAAATGTATATTTTAATAAACCGAACACAAAAGTCGAGCAGCAAGGCCCGTTCTGCAACCCGCCTCCCAGCCAGCGGCAAGGTTAGCCAGTTCATTCATTCGGTTTTATTCACAGTTATTGAAAGTAGAGCAGCGCTGCTCTCGAATAATATAAAAATAAATAAAAGTAAGACCGAGTCGTGAGTTCCCATCCCAGCTATGATAATATGGGACAAGGGTTAGGGGTCGGAACAGTGAACCGCCCGACAGACGACGACTACGACGATGACATCGACGAATCCGAGCCAGCAAATCCCAAGGAACCAAATGAAAATAGTCAATAGTCGCCTAGCTGAATACTCATAATGTTAACAGAAAATGACAATATTTCAGGAGGTCTTTTAAAATATATTTCTATAATGAATCGAGATAGAAATTGTTTACTAAAATATTCTGAAATCCCTAAATTCTCTTTATTATTTATGATATATATTTAATAGTTAATCTTTAACCCAGTATGCCCTAGTTTTTTCCCATGTATCGGGTCGGAAAGAAATATATTCACCGAATCCCGAATCTTGAGGCTTGGGCAACTGTGACGATTGGTGGTTGCCTTCTCTGATTGAATCAGCATTCAGAGTTTGTATCGTGAAAAGTCCCAACAAGCACTAGGAGTCACAACTTGTCACGGGGAAGCTACCGACTTTTGCCTTAAGTTGGCAAAACGTAGTTTATCGCACAAACATTTGCTCAGCGCATTTCATTTGGGCTTAATAAAAGCCAAGAAATATTAACCTGGGATTTATGATAGTTTAGCCGTTTGAATGTTTGCTTAATCTTTTATTGCTGTAAAATTTATTTGTTGATTTTTATGCTTCAAATAAACTAACAAAAAAATGTTAGCTCTCCAAATTTTCCGGATTAAATATGTATTATGTTACATTAATAGTAAGCATTAAGCTTTAATGTTGAATTACAATAATAACAAAGCAATACTTTTATGAATTGAATGCCAGTGTAACTACTAGAAATGGATTTAAAAAGGGTAAATGTTGTAAGCCTTGATTTTAAGGGCAACTCCTCCATATTTAATTTTAAATATATTTCCCTCGACGCCAGATACTTTCGGTTGGCGCTCTCATTAAGATAATTGTCAACAGTATCGTGCCTCTCGGCAAGGCCGCCGCGAATTGAGCAACTTTGCACTCGTCAGCGGGAACTTATAGATGACCGGGTAAGCCGGTCAGTGGCCTCGCCCCATTTGTCAATGTTCCTGCAACTGCCACAGGGCTCCACGCAGCCTTCAACCTTCAGTTTCACTTATTCATTTTCCCCATCGCCCCCGGATTTTCTTTTCTTTTTTTTTCTCTCTCTTTGCAGCCCGCCACAAATTGGCCAATGCGTTTGTTCGGGCATCCCTGAAGTTGCCGGGGATTAAAAAACGTTTTGCATGCCAGCGGCTAAGGGATGAGGAGGTGGTTTCAGGATTCGGGACACGGGATTCAGGATTCACGATTCAGGGATTGAACTAGGGCAAATGAAATGCGTAAATGAATTTGAGAAAATTATTTGAGCCGCCTCTGGACGCCTGGACGGCGCTTGATTAAATTTCTCTGTGCCAACGAGTCCGGCGGGCATAAAACGAATCCATATTATTTATAAAGTATCCGAATAAATGAGTTTCCATTGATATACAAACATAGATGGGGCGCTCATCGAGGGATTTCCCAGGCGGGGCAAAATATTTTCCCCAATTTCGTCTTGGTTGTATTTTTATTTATTTCAATTATGAAAAGTTTTGGCCAACACGAAGATGGCCACAGAAATGCCTAGGAAAAAAGGAAGGAGAAAAACAGGGAAAGAAAATGGATTTTTTTGCCTTTAAATTCCCGCTTGTATCCTTGTATCTTTGCTACTGGGTTTCTCTCACATTTTATTTCCGCGGACGTGGGGTAAACAAACATTAACTGCTCAATTGTTTTCAACGCGCTGCTTTGTCCTGAATTGATGAGCTTTAAATCGGCGCGCGGCAGGCCCTCGCTGCCTTCTTTTGTATTTTTTTCTATATATTTCTCACTTCGCCTGACTTTATTGTCCTATTTTGTCCTCTTTGGCCTGCCCTATGCCCCTCTTCATCACAGCAATTTATTCATAATCAACAGTGTTAGCCTAATTGGTATGTCAGGCGAGGAATCCCAGGGCGTTTATTTAGTTTTCTAGACGTTCTTGAAATTTAATTCCCTCTAGGGGGAGTTTAAATATTTGTATAAAAATAAATTAAGGAATTTTATTATATTTCTTTGTATTGGGTTTGATTACATATACTTTCCGAAACATCCGTGTTGTTTTTGCATTATAAACATTGATTTTACACAAATATTAATTATTAAAAATATGTATAAAATATATAAAATATATTTTTTAATTTCTGGTTTGCGTAAATACTTTTTTAAATGACTAACAAATAAAGTAGCATAACTTTAAAGATATTTTTACATGTTTAGTTTATTTCTAATAATGATATCCCTTACTGGAACGTCATTTGTGTGTTGTATTTTTAATGATTTAATATTGCATTATCATAAAATTTTCCAGCGGGCCTGCAGAACAATGAAGTCCATCATCCCATCGCATATTTGCTCCCGGGCTTACGCGCTCTCTGGTGTTGTCTTCAACAGGTAAACGTTTTTACGCTTTATTTTCCGTCTGCTTCTTGTGCTCCTGTGCTTATAATTAAATATTTTCTTTTCAATTTTCATAATTCCGAGAATGGGTTTCCAGCAGCAGGGCCCCCGTTCTCTGTGTTATTTTTAAAGTGTTTTGTTTATCTTTAATTAGCCGTTTGTACTGGCGCTTATCGCTGAGGAGAAGTGCGTGGGAGCGGCCTGACTTAATGGCCAACTGGCGGACAGAGTGTGTGTGTGTGTGTGTGGGTGTGTGTGTGAGGGTGCGTGGGTGACTGCTTCTGATATGATTAATTACCTAATTATTGCATTAGATTATCGCACAGCTGTGGCTGTGAGAAGTTAAAGCGCTGGCCTGCGGCTTTTATTGCTGCCGTTTAATCACTGCCAGCCAAGCCCGAACTCAATGGATTTTCAATTCGACTTGGGGTCAAGACTCTGCCGAATAGCTGTGGTCAGCACATTTGCGGGAAATGCCGGAAAATGCCAGGCACGTTCACCGAAACTATTGTGTTCTGCCCCCTGATCAATGGCAAAACTATTTACACTTTAATGTGGCTATCGTGTGAAGTCATGGTCTGAAATTGTAAATATCAACAAGTATGGGGGCCATAACTTGTACAAGAAGCTCTTGGCCAAATAATAAAAATTAATATTATTAAAAATAGACCAAGTTTGGGGCATAAATCCGATTGGCATCCGAAATGGACTACAGTTGTTTCCGTAACTTTTGTCTGTTGACCAGCCATTATGTTCGCCCAGATACAGATGTATCTCGTCCTTGCCAAAGCATTTCCAATATCAAAGTCACGTGCAAATGTTGTATATTAGTTTCCTGTCCGGACCGATGTTGGTTTTGCCGTGTTTTTCCTTGCCTTTGGCAGCTGCCACCTTGTTTGCCAGCGCTCTAGTGATTTTAGTTTGAATTTTACGTGCCCATCAAAATGATTATGGGCACGCACACACACCCTCCCATATTCTCCCATACATACATACATACATAGATTTCGGGTGTTTCCATGTAGTTAACGTATTCATGCACTTCATTAGGAGCGTCATGTCATGCGGCACAGAGCAAAGTATCCGGGAATCTGTGTATCTCTGACTCTCCGTGGCCCCCAGAGCCGTGAAGCTGTGTATCCGTGTATCTGTGTATCTGTGTATTCGTGAGGTTGAAAATCTGCGTCGACATGGCCACATGTGTGTGTCTGTATCGGTACGCGGTTGTCGCCTGGGACACTGATGTTTAGCGCTCGGCAAAGTCGTTTTAATTAAAGTTTGTGCAGGCATTGAAATTATATACCATTACAGTTTTATGCATATTCAGCTAAGTGCGACGAAAATGTGAATCTATATATGGCACTTGAGGTCATAACAGTAGGAGCATGAGGATTTTCCTAATACTTTTAGTTAAATAATCTTTGAAATCCTTTTATCTCTATTATATATATATTACTAATGCATTTCGTACTATTTTTGTTATAAATATTCCTTGAAATCCCATTTAAAGATTTATTATTAGTAGTATTTTATTAATTTGATATTATTTAGGCTACATATTTTAATATATTTTAAATATATACTTTTCTATTCCTATTATCTTGTCCTCAGTTTTGTTTTCAAGCCTGATGTACGTATATATTTGTGGGTATACATTGAACACATGTGAGTGTCATCGAGTTCGAGCCGCAGAGTTTCGGTTGCTAGCTTGTTGTGTTGCTGTTATCGGTTTTGCCTACCGAGAAATTAGTTATATAGTTTCGCTATGCATTAAGCCGATTAAAAGTTTTCCTATCAACACTATTGAAATTGCAACAAGTTGCTTTTACAGCCCTTTCAGAAGGGAAAGGAATGTTAATGAAAAGCAGACACCGTGGTAGTCAAAGATAAGCCTGGGAATATTCTGGCTTAAAGTGCCAGAGGAAGTAATCATTAAATTTAGAAAGAATTGTGATAGTCTCAGGTGATGGAGTAAATTAGAAATTTATAAACTTTTAAATATATTTTGTTATTAAATGGAAGTCATCATTATTTGTATTCCTTTTCATTCTTACTGAAATCATATCTTTATTTAATAATATGTAACGAACCAGGCTAGATGTTACTTCCGACTGCAGGCGCACGCGAATTTGCTCGGCTCTGCTCGTCGGCTAAGGAGGTGGTGGTCTTGCCTGCAGTCTGGACTGTGCCTTTTGCCATTAATAACTATTAAATTTTGCGTGCAATCGACGAGAAGGGGGAAAGGACAATCAATACCCACACATGGACGGACAGACTCTGACATTGCTACTAACAAAAGGGCTTAACTTCCGGTGTTATTGAAGCTAAGTTTTGCCCTCCCTGCCGTGGTCATTTTTTTCCAAAAAAAAATTTGTTTTAGCTGATGACCCCTTCATAATGTTTAGTTCGCCCTTATGGGATGGGCATGCTGGTGGAGGCAATAATATTTGGATTTCTTAGAACATTATAAATTTTTATTACAGACTAAAAACAAATAATTTTTGCTTGCTTAATAAATACTGATTGAAATACATGGCAATTTTAGCCTAATTAATAATAAACATTTTTGGTCTCGGGTAGGAAAAGGACACAAGAGAAAACGGATCTAGACAAAGATTAACCCTGAACAAAATTACAAATGAATTTATTTAAATTTTTTCTTTATACATCCGACCACTTGCAGCTCGACGTTTACTTTTGTTTCTGAG